>PNEQ01103698.1:0-82983 GCA_003012365.1 Medauroidea extradentata | reverse complement strand
AAATATTGGTTTACTGACAACACTGATGCTCTGAAGCGCCAGTAAAATCGGTAATCTCAGTAAACGGATGTAGCCTCGCACAGGGTATCGTCATCACCCGACCATCAGTGACTATCAGTGCCGTCAGCAATTTCGGAACCATAGCTGACATTACTGAAAACACTGGCCAGTGAAATCAGTGAAAAACGGAAGGCGGCCCAGGTGCACGGAGAGATTGCACGTACAGAACATATTCAACTAACGTTTCACTAATACCTACAGTCCCGGAAGTTTCGCGCATTCAACTGAGAAGAGGTTACGTTTCTAAGTCATGTATGCGTTGGAAACTTTTTCGATCCGGTCATTGTTTGCACGTGACCTTGAGGGCTGTGAACCAATGGCGGACGTGCATATGAACACTCCTGGACTGCCGCACTACATCGTCAATGTTCAGTTGCTCACTGACTGCATCAGCAGCAAATATACAAGTAGCCGAGGACATAGTATATACAGGCCTGTGCAGTCCAGCCGGCTGACATTCCCCAGTCTCTACTAATATCACACTCTCTAGCTAGCATGTTTATATGCTAGTTTTGTTTACATATGAAAAGGAAGGAAATATTGTAAAAACGTTTCATTGATGGGAAGGGAAATTGCGTTTAGTTTGCAACAAATATTTTCGGCAACAAAAAAAAAGTTGGCTACTTATATGTATACTTGAAAATATTTAGGCCGATAGTTTATATATAATGTGTATACATATACACACATATATTATGTTACTATTTATGTAGTCGAATACATTTATAAAAATATTTCTAATATGTTAATTTTATTTTTGACTATGTGTTGTTTTGGTGGCGCACTCCAATGAAATACTTACAAGTTGTCGGTCTTGCAAAATGTTTTCAAGTTACACTAGAGGTTGTGTGACGAGTTGTAACGTGGATCAGAGGACTTGGAAACTGTACAACAGTAAGATACCAACTTTATATATAAATTACACTGCTTTCTATTATTGAATATGTATAGACATGTATGTGTGTGTGCGTACATAGTCAATGGTTATATTATACGAGGAACTGATAAGATAACGCGGTAAACCTCGGCTGTGAAAGAACGTGTGATGTTCTTGTGCGACTAATTACGACATATACGGAAGCGAACAATATTCATGTACGTTTGTAAGTTCCTGGTTAAACCAATGTCCACATTGCAGCGACAGGTTTTGCTAATTGACGGTTCACATTCCACTAGCATGTAACTAACTATGTGCGAGGTTGGTGAGATTCAGCTTCCATTGTGATGCAGGCTAAGTGTTATTGCTGTAATGGTCGTGTTGAAATGTTCGGAATTGTGGGAATATAACTAGTATATTCAGTGCTACTGATAGGAATCAAGGCATGTGTATAGCGGTAATTCGTGTAATATCAGTACGTGAGGGCGTAATGTACAATGATAGGCTGGAAAGCTGCAACGTCAATCTCGTAGTCTTGTCAGTCCTTGTATTTACTAGTAATGTGTGTTTTATCTGGGTTATACGTACCTAGTTGTACAGTCAACATGTGTAATAGTTTTGACAATAACCTCGGGTTTGTAACACATTGTAACGCATTTAAACAGTTGCGTAGGCGGGACGCTTAAGGCGGCCACCTACCCCACGCTTCAAATGCGTTGATGTGTGTTCGTAAACAGGTGTTTCCAACGAAAATATTCCACGTGTGCATATTGTGCCAACGTACGAAAAGAAAACACACTTCAGACAAGGTCGGAACCTCGTTGTTAAGACGCCACGCTAATTAAAAACACTGTTCCTAAGCCCTCCAACATGGCTAAAAACGGCCTTTTCAGACTTCCGTATTGCAAAATGTACTATCCGGATGTACGTGAAACTCAGATTGCGACCTGCACTGAACCTAATTGCAGACTTTCCACCAATAACATTATATGGTCACCGCTTAGTGTCCCATAGTAAAAACAGTTCGGCGGAAACCTTGCATGCTAGTTCAGTGCTTGGCTCGTTGAGGCGACGCGGCATTTGTTGTGCGCTTCAAGGTCGACCTTATTGCTCCGTCGCTTTTGAGCCTCTGACGCGCGGGTAGGCGGCGCCCTTCAGCCAATGGACGACTTGAAGTACACGCCCCCTGACGTCCGACATGTGACGCCAGACAGCTAAATGAAGGTTATGTTCGGCTGCGGTATCCATGGAGATAGGAATTGTTTCCCACACCTGACGGAAGCTCCGCCTCTTTTCAAGTCGTCCATTAGTATGGAGATGGCGTGTGTCAGAACAGAACCACGTAGGTTAATTTGAATACAAGTGTCGTAATAAACATAGGTAGTGCTGGTGATACTTATTTGCTTGTAACGATACTATTTATTCGACATAGCTTAAACCAAGGCAACTAGCAACACGGCTGCGAGGCAGTATAGTCATAGTTGTCTGTACAATGTGTGACGTCAGTACTATCTCGCACAGCTGATCACACGACTAACTGTTTTACATGTTTCGTGCTGTGTCAGGCGACACTTTTAGTTAGAAAATGAACCCGAGATTCATTTCATCCATCGTACTATAAATGTTGTCCTGCAGTGTGTCTCCTATTACAAAATGTTACATTTTCCTCGTTAGTAAGTGTAAATAAACGTAACTGAGTAATGATAACATAACTTGTGGGAGTGACTGTCATGAAAGATGGGAGAAGTCAAGAGCACAGTTCACGTTCTCAAGTTGGCAGTCTTGAAACTATGTCCTGGTTAGTTCTACTGCGGGTTAGGAAGTTCACTTTTATTTGTTTGGCAACAATTCCTCCGGTAGTGTTGTGTGTATCGGTAAGGAGTAAAATGAGCGGGCATTTCTGTTTTAATGATTTTTTTTGGGACTAAAATTATAAAACTGAAATAACTTATAAACAAGGGCTTGATAACGATTTTACCACATAAAAGTAAGTTAATGAACAGGGGGTAGCCATGATGCGAGAAACAGGTAAGTGGCTTAATGTGTCGCCTATGCTTCTATAAGCATGGTCACCCCTGAGCACGTAAATATAGTTAAATCTTCGCAGTGTTGGCGGGCCTTTCTCATTCGTCAGACTCGAGTCGTCCAACGGTACGCGTACAACTAGAGGTTGTTCAACTGTTGTGCTACATCTCTGACATATTTGTACATTTCAACGCAATAAACATCAATATGACATTTCACTGGTCCAATTAAACAATGCCTTACTAATGAAACACACAGTACGTTGATGCGTGCAGGCATACCTTGTTGATAATCATCGAACAATTTGAAATTGTGATCAACTGAAGTTATGTCACTGCGATTATTTGTCGACGTTGAAAAACTAGGATGTTAAGGTACTATGTTGGGAACCGTGTAGCAGCATTATGCGCGCGTGATCAAGTATGTAATGTGATGTGATGTGTTATGTAAGTAGGCCGTGCCTGTGGTCCGTGTGACGTCATGCATGAGAAGCAGCTACTAAACAGACTATAAATCTTGGTAAAAATGCGGAGCAGAGCAGGGCGAGAGAATATGGAGTGGTTTGTTTGCTGATATCATGTGAGGATTAGCAGACAGCGTGTGTGTGTATTTACACGGGTGTTTGCAGTCTAGTGTTGACATACAGAGCAGCTCTCGACTATCTAGCCTCGCTCACCATGTTTGGAAACAAGCGAGTATCAAGGAACAGCGTGTGCCGCGCTAAGGGTTGTACTGACACGCTCTAATCATAGAGACGTATCGGCACTCTTCACAGCGCCGCCTACAACGCGATTCAAATATCGATACCCTCATGAGAAAACCTCGTAACTCCATTTTTTTTTTCGATTTTTTTTCCGTTCTACTCCGAAAAAAATTCCTAAACCCTTGCGAATCCATTGTTGGATTGTAACAAGCGAAAAAATTCCTTCTCCTGTAAAAAGAAAAAAAAAACATATTTTGGAGTTACGAGGTTTTCACTCGAGGATATCGATATGTGTTCACTGTCTTCGTACGTATGTTTATTACGAAGTTGTTCCATGAGTGACGGTTGTGCCAATGTAGGAAGAGAAAACCCACTTCGCGCTAAGATGGAATGTCATTGTTAAGCCGCCATGATCATTAAGAACACTGACCAGTACATGTAATAATCGTCTGTAATAGACAGTATAGTGTAGTTATATTTGTTAATATGTCATTATTGTTGATATTATTGTCCAGTCGGTGAATGTGAGATAATACACAACACACGCCTAAATGCAAACTGAACGAATATGCAAGCACTACGCCGGTGTAGTAGGCAAACCGCCTAGCATACGTTGCACAGGTTGCATAGCGACAGGCGTTTTTATGAACGTTCGAAAATAGTACGAAATTAATTTCGACTAGAACAAATGCCCTAAGAGTGTTACACAAAGGTGACTTTCTTTTTGTTTCTCTCAGCCTTTTCTTTCTTGGTCTATCAAAAAATGTGGATTGAATGCACGGTTAGCACTTTCCGAACAATTGCAATAGTGCTTCTACCGGTTGTTGTATGGATGATTTTACAAAATGCACATAAACACTTTGGGATAAAGTGAGCCTTTTTGAAGGCCTACTTACTATTTACTGTTAGAGACACGATACTTTCCTGCAACTTTTAATACGAATAAAGCAACCTTAGTATCGATGTAGGCTAACGTATGACCTAACAATAAATAACATATGTTATTATTACTATTATTATTTACACGACTGTCTTCAGAAGTACTCAGTTTATCGCGAACCAACTATAACAGCTTCGTTCACATAAACTAGATACGAAATGTTGGTCCTTATTATCATGTAGTTTCTTATTTACGCATATGAAAGCTTTCTCAAACCTCTTACGTTAAGAGTGCGTACATCCCTTAATAATGGCTGTGCGACGTAGATTTGTGTGTTTTCTGGCGTCAGGAATCACGTCCAAGAGGTTTCGGTCTAATAAATAATGTCGTGTGTTATATATAAAGTTGAAAATAAACCACCTCAAATATTATATTATGTGTAACTGTATGCCTGTTATAATTGACAAGCTTCGTAAAAAACCGTAGTTGGCACACACTCAGGTAGCAAGCAGGAGTGTTGTTGCTGTGACGTCTTCAGTCTAGTTAACGGAGGTCGCACTAGGTCGGTGGATGGGCGTGGTCCTGCCAGCTGTAGTTGTGTGCCACTGTCGCCACTGAATATTCAACAAGCTGCCTGCTCCTCCTCATTCAATTGTTCTACCTCCCCCTCTACTCCCCTTACCCTGTAGCTATCAACTGTAAGGTAGAAGTACAGTGGTTGTGTGTGCAGCACTGCATCTAGCTGTACAATACGTAAACCTCGTTATAAACCGTTGCCGAATGTCGAATAACACAATTCAAGTTGTACGTAACAGGGACCTTTTATAATTCGCAACACTGTAAATTCTTTGAATTCAAATTTTAACATGTTTAGAAAATTATAATTGAGTTTTGTTTTTTGACAGACTAATGTCGAAGCTTCAGAAACAACAGCGATAAACCTTCGTGAAGCTTATCCTGCACAATAATTGAAGAGTATGGTTTGTGAACCAGGCATGCCCCCTTATAGAGCTGTATCTTCCTATAGTTTCTAACTACTTGTTTCATTAGGGTATTAATTGAGGTTATTGGATGTCAGTTTACACTCGTGTGTAACACCTGGTCTGCTTATAAAGCGTGTTGACCTCATTTTAGGTTTTTTGACATGTCTGGTTTATAAATGTTTGCTCCTCAATTCATTTGTTAGTATGTAAAAATGTTAGTTAGAGCTAAGTTAAGGATAATTTATATATTTACTCTATGTACGTTTATTTTCTCCGTAAATGTTGTTATACGTCATTCGAAATGAAACGAATACTTTTCAAATCCTAGTTACTTTTTTACTTTCAGTAAAACTATATTTTCTTGTAATATTTTAATAGAAACAAGGATGCCCATGTAGCAGTCAAAGTGTATAGAGTGTACCAGTCAACTGTTCATATGTGAAGTCACAATAAATATTGTAATTATTTCTTTACACGTTATTGTCTTCTAAAGTGCTAACTTATCGCTAACCAACTGTAGTAACTGCTATGTCTGCTCAGCAATAACATTCAGACAACTATACACATGTGTGCACGTATACATTCCATGTCCTTCATGAGTCTTTGTTATCGCGGCCGAAAATTACTGAAACGGGTGTTCGTGCGTTCGCCTTTATAGAACATATGAACATTATACGTGCAACATTTTTAAAAACAAATTATGAGATTAGCTTTATCTTCAATATTACGCCATGAAATAGTAGTGTCAGCTCGTAGAGCGAGCTAGCCACGTCAACTATGACTTGCACGTAGAGGCCAGAGTGAGGCGTGATGCTGTACCTGTGTCGTCATTATAACCTCCACACTGCCAGCCTCAAACACGCATAATGCGTGCTGGAAGCAATAAACGTAAGCCGTGCTGGCGCTTCAAACATACACCCGCCTTTATGCGCAGTATAATAAATTGGCACACCGTTTTTTTTTTTTTTCGTTCTAGTTTTTTATGGGAGTTTAAAGTTAACTATGACGACTTAATTTCATTTGTGCCAAGCATTCGCATCTGGAGACGTTTGTTTTAAAATTAAATGTAGTTTACATAGTGTTAGTTTACCTACAAGAGTCATCGGCCTGTCTGCTGCAAGGAAAGAACTCGTCTGTAAAATACTGTTTCGGAGCGATATTTTCTCGATATTCTCGCATCGACAGTTGGCGAGCGAGGGAAGCCTCGTAAGGAATCAAATCTCGCGCCGTGTAAATGCATGTTTAACGAACTTCCAGCCGACGACGTATTGCCTCGCTGTCTTCCTTGCTCGTGGAGAAACTTGGTTTGCAGTCGGCAGCAGCGCCGGAGATGGAAGACTGGGCCCCTCCTACCCTCACAGGACCTAGTCACTTGCCATCCTGGGAGAGATGTCTCCTCGAGACACAGCAAGGAAGAGCCTGGCAATCTCGCCGGATATCAGTCCTGGTAGCAGGGAGTAATTACCATCCTGGGACACAAGTCCTTCTGGACTCGCTCATCCAGTGGCCACTGTCACACTAGACGTCTTCAACTTGCTTACTTCAGCACATTCGCTAGCCATGTTTGGTCGCGTTTGAAGCTAAACACGTTGGCTATGAACTTTCCGACCTTAACAAACTCAGAACTTGATATGTCCCATTTTGATTATTATCACATCTGCACTCAACATTCGTGCCTTTTTACCCTGCATATTGACTCTACCTGCATTTAAACACTTAAAACCTACAAGCTTATTTAATTTAGCGCGTGCAACATGTCGTATAAAAAGCAGCCATGCATTCTACACGGCTCGTTATTCAGAGTAGACAGAAGAGCAACAGAGAAGATTTGTCATTGGATACTACACCTGAAACTAGTTCAGCACCTATTTAGAAGGATCAGAGAATGAGATCAATGAGATCAGAAGTAATTGGGAGTTCATGTAACCACTCCGTAAAGGTGCACATGTTTAAGTGAAGTAGTTGTGTACTGTATAGTATGTCCGCGACCTTCAAGATCCTTTCTTCGTCAACTATGTTCGGGATGTTATACCGTAGTAGCCTGTTTCTTACCAGACACAGACATGAATTGTACCCAGGGTACGGTGGGGGAAAGGAGATGTTGTACGTCCACATTCCTTAAATATTACGTTTTGTTTTACATCTGTAACATTTTGTCTTGAATTCCGCATATACGTTAACAAACAAGATTACTTTGTTCAACAGCATTCAGAACTGTCACACTATTATTCATATTGCCCTCACAGTGACAGTTTAAAACACATTCTCGTGTTTGTATGTTTTGGCGAACTACTGTTTCTTCGTCATTTATTTTCGTACGTGGCAATGACAGTTGGTTATTCGTCGGGAAAAGAAAGTTTTTTTCCGCCTTGTTATGTTGGCAGGGCAAGTCTGTTGTCAATTGAATGTGTCGTGCTGTTATCTGTTGGCTTGATGTGGAAACACGACCAGTGTTCTCTCAGAATCGACAAGTTGTTCGGTGTTGGTTTATACAGAGTATTTGACTCAATAATCATGAACATTGAACGAATAGAAGACACAATGTATGGAACTGTACTTAGGAATCATCTCGGCATTTGGCTGGAGAGAGTTCAGAAAACGACTGGAAATTGTAATGAGATTGACTGGACCCGGTAATTGACGTCACTGTCTGTTCCTCAGAAGGGAATGTGAGGTGTGTGTGTATTGTAAGAATGTTCATGATCCAAGACATGGGTAATGTGTGACGTCATCTCGGCGGAGGTTACATCAGGAGCTCTAGCTGTGGAAGGCAAGCAGGCACGACCAGACATTCTCGGCTTATCTGTGGCGCAGGGCCGACAACTGACCGCAGCTCGGAGGTTGGCAGCAATGTGCGACCAGCAGCACGTTGTTTACTAACACTCCCTGGACCACACACATCATCACGCCAGGAATAGCATAGTGTTAGTGTTTGCCGTGCTCGTCCTAGCTGTCTTCCGGGACCATGAATAACAAGCAAGTTGATCAGCTCTGACACCAGTTATATACAAACATAATGGCTGGTCCAGACTCAACTGAGGTTCGTTCTGCTGTATGTCTGAAGAAAAATGTGTTCTCTAATGGCAGTGTTTGCTCGTTAGTCGCTAAGGGATCTAATAAAGTGCGAGATGTTAATGTGGATTTTAACTAAGCGTGGTAATGTGCCAAGGTATTTAATTTAAGTTCACATGAAAAACAAACTGATTACGGATTTTAAATTCTTAATTTAAGGTTTCTATCTCCCTGTGCTGAAAACGCTTTGCAGCGTGTTGCGATTAATCATTTTTTGAGGAAATTACTCAACACGTGTTACACGTGTATATTTACGAAAAGTACGCACACTTCAAAAAACGTTTCTATAAGTTTACGAATTAGTATAGCTTATTAGAAATATGATTTTTAGGCCCCTCAAAATGGTTAAAAAAAAACCACCTTTTCAGACTGCCGTATTTAGAAATATATCGGCCGGATTCGAAAAACGTCTTGATAGAAGTATGCGTTAGACTTTAAACAATAGTTTTCATAAATAAAATGACCTGGTCACCGCATGAAGCCCCATAGGAAAATGATCAGTAGCAAAGTTCCGCACATCAGTTGCGTGGCAGGTGCGTTGAGACGATACTGCGGTATATACGCCGGCTGACGACACCCTTAGCACGTCATCGATGTTGTGCCTCACACACTCTGACGCAGCCTCCCTAGATAAGAACCTTAATGTAACTGTATGTTCGCACCTCTCACCTATGCCAGCGCAGCAAGGGGCAGAAATTGCCGAACTAATAACGACGGACTGTCTAACCTGTAGGAGAAGGAACCTGACCACAGCTGAGAGAGGCGCCTGGCGAACATATTTCGTACCTTCGAGATGTAGAAGTGTGGACGCTATAAGGATGACACAGCACACGCCTCACTATAGCCTCTAGGCTCAAATCACTGAGCTATCGTGCAGTCTTCTAGCCTCTATGAGACGTTCAGTGGCGACCCTGTCATTGTATGACGCTGTATTCTGAGGACTGGGTACTTAGCCGTTAGACGGTGTTGCGATGTGCCACGCGAAGCCGCTGAACTTATTTTTATTGTTGTTATCTATGAAAAGAATACCCTCTTGAAAATACAGATGCCGTGTTTTGAACATTCACTTTGCTTGTTAGAAACATGATCTTGGGGCCTCTGTAAATGGCTAAAAACGACTTCTGTAAACTGCCATAACTCCGAAAATAGGCCTGAATCCGTAAATTGCAACGTAAGGTCCGTGCATTGGTCTATACTTCATACTATGCGCAAATAAAATTTTAGGGTCACTTCTTAGTCTCATAGGAAAACGAGTTGTAGGAAAACCTTGCACGGGAGTTTAGAGCTGCGAATACAGACCGTGTGTCTGTCGTCCAGAGTGGCACTGGCTCTTATCACTCCGCTGTTAACCACTGCTGTACTTCAGTACCGTAGTAGAAAGTGTGGCTGTTCCCTCAAAATTTCGTGTTTGAAATAAGTTGAGGGGGGGGGGATCCCTACCTCCACCAGTCTGACTTCGTCTTTGAAACTGCGTGCGTGGCTAATCAGGAGAGAGCTTGGCTGTCATTGGCCTAGGTATGATTGTTGTATGTAGACTGTTAATACAGCCTTATCTTCACAGCCGGTGTGCACTAGCCAGGTCCAGGAACATAGCAGCCAAGTTGTGACGTCACAGTTATTATCCTGTCTTCTGTATAACTCTGGCTTCGTCTGACAATTCTATGTGCTCTCTTGTCTTCATTGTGGCACACTGATTGTATTTTTACGTTGGTAATGCCTTCTGGAGAAGTCTTTCTTATTTCTTATTTTCATTTGACGTTCTGGTAGAATTTTTCGTGTTCTTGGGGCTTTTTTCCTTTTTTTTTTTTTTTTTTTTGGCGTTGTTCATGGCAGTTTGAGGTGTTCACGGTAGAGTTTTCAAGCGTCTGAACAGGCCTTAGCACGAGACTCAGAACTGCCTGCAGGCTCGTAGGCATGATCGCAAGAAACATGGTCACGTTACTGGGTCAAACCTACCTTACTCCAGGTTGCTTAATACAACCGCCAACTCTCGTGTGAGCTAGGAGAACAAAGGGAGTAGTGGGGTTGCATATCTGGTTGCATACCTGCTTGGTGCATCGTTCAAGTGCAGTTGTTCCTCGCCACGCTTGTAGTTCAAGGTCATAGCGGTCACCAGCGTGTGTGTGTACTTGTGAAAGTCTCGTCACAACCTGGAGGCAGTGGCAGAGGTCATAGTTCACCTCACAGACACCTGTGCTCTGCCCTACTGCTGGCAGGAGTGCCAAGTGTGTGACCTTGATCTCTGGGTGACGGATACAACCTGGCTAACTTCATCCTCCCAGCCAACATATCGCGCACTACGGAATTCACTGATACATCCAGTGTAAACACTGGACATTGACAGCATTGTTATCGGTTGTGTCCGGTTAAGAGCCCGTCTCACGTATTGTGTGTGACGAATGTCCCTTAGTTCTTTCCTGATTAACAATTTGGCAAGATTTCATTGAAAATGTTTAAATACGGTCATAGCTAATTACTTTACCTTTCATCACGTATATTGTATTCAAAAAATTAAAACGTAACTATAAAATAATTAACTTAATTTAAATTTTAAGTAAAAAATTCTCTCTCACCAATTAATAAGCACTAAATAACTCTCAGTACCAATTTCATATAATAATACGCGCCTAATATTAAAATGTAATGGTCCTATAAAGAAGTAATGCCTGGTATTTATCACACCCTTCATTTATCAAACGAAAATGAATAGTATTAACAAAATGTAACACAGGCCTATGTACCCGGTGTATAGCAGCGTGTCGCGTTTATTACCAGCTACGCTTAACTTATTCGCAATATCTTTACGAAAAGAACGCACACTTGAAACTAGGCTTCTATACTTTAAGAAAATACATCACGATTATAAGAAACATGATTTTGAGACCTCTCAAAATGGTTAAAAAACATTTTTTTTAAGTTCTGTATCTGTTTAAATTTTTAGGAAATTAATTACCAAATTGCGTTGCACAGAAATAAATAATTTGTGCTTTAGATGATACATGCGCTGCAGGAAAAATACATTTCGTTTGTATGTTTGCTACTTACCGGAATAGGCCTATTATTTGTAATGTCAAATGTGTTTTTACGGAGTTCAGCCTGAATTTTTACACTACATAGTTATTATATGGTAATAATAATAGACAGTAAAAAATTCGTGTCAATTTTGTGTAAGGTTACTCAGTAAGAAAAGGGTAAATACAGAATAGCTGCTAGCCGGTAGTTTTCGCGAAAATTTTCTTCCGTCATTTAGTTTCAATGTCTTGTGAGCATGTGAGCAGCTCTGTCTGCTTCGTGATTATTGACAGCGTAGAGTCGTAGCTTATTGGTTCCTGCGACACCACACGTCTGTCATTAGTAGGTTCAACCCCAAGACGTTGAGAGCTTAATAAAATGCAGTCAATCATTGGCCACGAAGCAGTGGTGCATCCAGACGTGCTCACTGGAACAAGTAGGTTCGCGTAGACTACCCGCGTCTAGCGTAGCTGGAGACCTGCTATTATCTGACACCAGGCTGGGCTGCAACTTACTGTGTGCTCGTCTTATTGTATAGAATCATGTCTGAAGTGTTTTATTCGAGCAGTTAGGCATTAATTATAAGACGTATGACGTCAGGGCAGGACTACTGACTTCGAGAATACGCGTGTCACATTCTACACGTTGACGTGAAACAATATTGTTAGCGTGTTGTTTGTGTGTCGCGAGCTCTGTCTTGAGTTGCGTCAGGTCCGGACCTGTCCTATCTGACTCGCCACTGCTAACTGTCGGCAATGACAGTCAGGCTACGAGCAGGAACATTTCGCTTATTCAATACCTGCAGGTTAGAATCAACTATCCTATACATACCCAAGCCCCGACCATATGTCCACTAGCTGCTACTCAGTGGAACAACACACAATGAACGAATAGTCGAGGCTTGAGTATGTATAGTAGAATGGATTCTAGCCTGCAGGTAATTGAATTCGCGACATTTTCCAGTCCAGACATTTAGTCGCTTGGTAACCTAGCTCTTTGCCTTGACTATGCGGTACTTTAAAATGTAATAACATAATTTATTTTTATCGTTTTTTCTATTACATCGGTATAATTACAATGCGAGATTGTGTTTAACAGTAAACATTGCCAAGCACAGTTCGTGCATGAATGCGCAACGTGTGGTGAGAGTTGTTCACGAGAGCGCCGACTGTTATGCATATCTTATGTGAGAATAGTAAGTGGTCTTATGAGGCTGAGTACAGTGAAATATAACACAGTAGGTAGGCCTATGTTAGTTGCCCGTGCTTTGTTTATCCGACAAGCTGTGAGCAGGGCCGACTTTCCAGGTTTTTCTTGAGGGGGGGGGGACAAGATTTTTTTTCGGGCGACAGTGACCTTTGTTTTATCTTAAATTAGAAACTTCAATAATAAATCTTCAGTTTTATGTGCTTAAGTTAGCATAATTTAAATAACGAAATACAAAAAATATATATTTTATACATCTAAAATTATAAATCCGGGGAAAGGGGGGAGGGGGCGTTTGCCGCCCCTGAGTGGGAGCAGATACAGTCAAGCTCCCACTGTATAAGTGGTGTCTTCACCTTGAACTGACTATGTCCAGTGATCCGTACAGCAGTAGGAAGGTAGAAAGCAGCAGAGTGACTTTCTCCACGACACACACACACGAGGTAGGACGGGACAGACCGGGGAAAGTACACTCCTCATGTACTAGGAGATGATGTGCCAAGAGAGAATGTTGTCCCTGCATGCCGACCCTGCCACGCCACGCCCACTTGCGTAACAAACCACGCCACACGCGACTGCACTGGCGGGGCGGAGGACGAACTGACAATTATACTTTACCGTCGGACCAAGTCATCAGATCTTCCATGTGTTGTCTTGCGAGTGCGAGGCCTAGAAGCGACTCCTCACCCTAGTCTCTAGGTGCCAGTCGCAGAGCTGGCCTGCAGTCTTCTAGTCGACAAGTAGCCTCTATTATATATATTCTGTGGTGATTCTAGTCTCTTATGACCTAATATGAACGGTAAAGTTGTATTGCACACGACCATACCTCTCAAAAGACTCTGCGCCGTGTTTTACACTAAAAAGGACCGCAAAACCATCAATTTTCGTCAGCGGTAAAATGCGCTTTAGTGGATATTGGTGAACTTGTAATGTCTAACCTTCCCTCGGGAGCCTTGAGCTGTTTTGTGATCATCTTGTATTGGCCGAAGCTCTCCACTCTTCTCGGCGTCCACCTCAGTATGTGCCCGTGCCGTATTTGTCGCTCGTATTATTTTACGATACCTGTTTCTTCTCAAGTTGCGTCAACGTCAAGGTCATTGTCGAATTTCAGTTGTTTTTATTTTCAATTATAAATATAGTCGTGCACAATTTGTCCGGTATCCGCTTGTGTGGGAATGTTGTTATGACATTACTGGCAACATTTCTGTTATCTGTTGCCATGTGTGACGACACTCGCGTTGAGACGTTATTAGGGCGTTGATGCAGGATCGGGTGTTTACATTAGTGTTACTGTGTATATTGATTTATCAACACATTGTAAGTTGCGTAATGTGTATTCTAAATTTTCGTACATTTCTGTTAACTTACGTAGAACGTATTTATTTACAACTAAAAAAAAATTAACAAAATTAATGTAATTTTCTCTTATGTAGATTAAGAAGCTGGACACCATAAATGTCTTCGAGATTTACAAGAAAAAACTATGTAGTCAGTAACATAACTCTAAAATAATTTTGTCTCAGGGATGAATTTCGTTATCAAACATCGTTTCGTTGTAAGCAACTACTGATAGGTCAACCCGGTAGTTATCTCACGTCATTGAATGTAAGCTTTTATTGTAATAGTGTCGATCATTAATGATGATATGACATATAAGAGGTGTTCTGTAGCGGTGGTCCGACGTGATGCTTCACAACCACTAAGATGTTTTGTCAGGATGTGTATCTCCTAGCAACAAGCACTCTACAAGCCACCGTGTACACTTTAACTATGGTTGTGTTGTCCGTGCAACACGGGTCTTAGTGGTAAGTTGAACCCTTTTAAAAGCTGTCTTGTTCATGTCTGTACAGGTATGTGTTATTTTAGCCTAGGAATAAAGGTTTAACTATGATAATATATGTACAACATTACACTTTAACGTGTATAGTATATGTGTTAACAAGTGTCGGACAAAATAAAATTCTGCTGAAAGAAAGAAAATGTTCTCAAGTTACAGCTATACTGATTTATACAGCTATAATATCCGTGTGTTGTTCGTTTTCGACTGGACAGAACAGGATTTCACTAGCCCTGATTCTTATAAATAATTAATAAATGGTATGAGAAGGATACCAGAGGACTAGGGTGTTTACTACTGGACTGTATACAGCAGACATCTACTTGTCTTGGAGAATGAGGCGGGGGAAACGGGAGATCTCCGAGAAAACCCTCCTACCAGACCAGCGCCATCGTCCGGCATGATTCCCACATGCGGAGATGTGGAGATCGACTTGGTTTGAGGCGTCTATTTTCTTATGACAAGACAATAATATGGAGGCATTATGCGAGCCTGATTACAGCTGTCAAATTTACGTTCGTAACATTAGCAGATAAGAGAGACTGGAATGTCTGTGATGGTAATTTCCACTCTCCCAGAATACACACACTAAACAGGAATGTAAAACTGCAACTTGCCATGCATATAGGTAGTGCACCATAGATTGTCGCGGAAATATGTTTGAACTAATTAGTTTCAACGGCTTTTGTGCAGTTGTGCAGCTCTGTGTCGTGGTCACTGATTGGCTGTGTCATTCTTCTTGGACTTCTATCCTCCAATCACAGACGAGTGGTGTCGTCGTAACTGTATTGTGATTGGCACTGTCAAATAAGCGACGTCTGAGAACGTAGACACGCTGCCAATAACCATGAAGCATAACCTATATATGTGTATGTTAGGCATTGAAACAAACTTAACGTACTTGTCTTCTTTGTGTAATCCGGGGTCCCTGCATGATATACCTGACCATTTTCAAACGTTGATAGCCGCCATGTTGGCGCATGGAGTGAGGTTGGAATGAAAGTGTGTTCATCTGGACGTAACTTTCCTCCAGCAGATATTTACACTTAGCTGTAGGTAATATATTGAGTTCACTAATGTCTTCAGCCAGATCTTCTGGTTCTGCTACTAGGCACTTGCTATACACGCCATGGTTCTACCTTCGTGCCGATCAGAGGTGGGGGCTGTGCCTTGACAAGTGTCTATACATACACCCCAAGCCATAAGTATGGGGGTCCCCCCTCTCGGAAAATTTTGACGTTAGAGTTGCAAAATTGTGCTTTTTAAGGAGTTTTCACGCAAAAATTTTAATTATATAAGTAAGAAAATTTTAAAATAAATTATGTGTCACAAAGTGTATAGTGCTAATAAAAAAATAAACTACAAAAAATTAAAGAAGAAATAAATCTGATCTAAAAAAGGGGGGGACGGGGCCCCATGCCCCCCCCCCTAAATCCGCCTCTGCTGCTGATATTTGTTACTAAACCTTGTAGGATGCAGTTTTATTAGTTTTAATATTGTAAACTAGCGTCAGGACGGGATTTGGACGTTACAAGAAAAATTAAAATATATTCTTCGTCCTCCTCCCGAGTACGTCTGTGTACCATCATTCCATTGCTAGATGTGTGGTCTTGTTTCGACATCTACACTCGACACTCGACATTGTTCCCAGAAGCCAGATAGCAGCAATCATTACCTCATTGTGTTCGCCCTACTATTTGCCGCATACACACGTCTGCGACGTTGCCAGATATAAACACGTCCGTCTCTTGTTCGTCCTGTTTGTTTTCAACATGGCTGCCAGTGTGTCTGTAGCAAAGTTGCGTCAGTATGAAGTGTTGTGTTACGTTCCTCACGTACAATACTCGCATGAGAGAGAGTCTATGCCAGCTGTTCTTAGGGAATTACAAACTCAATGTAGAAAACTATTTTTATAAAAAAAATTAACATGCCACGTTTTTAAAACTGACAAATAAGTATAAAATATTTTCTCCTATGAAAATTCTTGCAAGATTTCAATTAATGAAAAACGTGGGGCGCATACAATAGATAATAATAGATGCATGAATAGTTCAACTAAACCACTAACTATGTTAAAGCACTACAAATGATGAACAGTTGTGTGTTTCTCAACGACAGCTACTCTCCACTCTCCTTACTACTATCTATTACATGCGTCCTACGTTCTGCCTTTTAAATATTGCAAGTATTTTCATACCAGAACTTATCTTATACTTCTTAATCTGTTTCAAAAACCTGGTGTATTAAATTTAGTTAAAAATTCTGTTCTCTTTTTATTTGCGTCTGTATGGAATTTTGCAGTCGACATTAAAAAACCAAAATTTGTACCGAGCAGGAAGGTGAGTTAATAAAACCTTGTAAATATTAAGTTCAACGGTTTGTCTTATTTCTAAAAATTGTTTACCAGAGTAATACATTTCCTTCAACAAGATCTCTCGAGTCTAGATAGACGTTAAATAGTTACGATGTTTAAGTAAGTAACAAAAAGTAATGCATCACACTAACAGCATATTTTTGACTGTAAATATGGATTGAAGTTATTGTTAAAAATAAGTATATTATCATTATGTTCTAAATAAAATATAATTACTGCCTCTGCTGTTGATAGCACACTCGGTTCTCGAGATATGTAGTCTGTGGTAGTGTGGTACAGTTGTTCAGTAGAAGCTGAGCAAAGAAATACATTGCTGTCAACTTGTAGGAGAGCCAGTATGTGATGTGGCACACTTACTGTCCTCGAGATGTATGTCGTCATTACAATACAACACAGTACGTGCTTTAAATAGCCTATATATATTGTATACCAGTATATGTATTCAAAGATACGTGCGTGATCTGTGAACTACATGCTGATCCACAGCGTGTTATTGTCACTCATTCGTTACATAGTCTAGTCTTGGGTTTATGCTCGCAGTGGGGAAAATTGTAAATTCTAATATGATCATGACATTGAACTTATTTGGGAAATAACAACTAAACAAATAATTTCCGTGTTATTAGTTTGCGTAAAACAGTATAAAGTGCCGAGAATGGAACTTGGTCTTCAGACGTTCAGAGTGTAGGTTGCCCTCACCTTACCACTAGACAAGGTCAACCTACATAGCTACTACTTACTCGTTTATATATTTACTACATATTCAATTTTATTTCATTTTAGTTTATTTGTGGAACGTAATATGTAGAAAGTCATTTTATACAAAAAAGTGGATAACATTGCAGATGCCAACTGCTGTTCATATCCGACAATCCCATTATTTTTGTTGACTACAGCTTTTTTAAAACAGTTTTAAAAATAAAATCTTTGTAATTTTACAAATGTACAATTTTACCGATAATCCTTGTACTTTTAAAAATGTTTGCAAAGGTATACAGATAAATTCAATGTAAACTTTACAAAAGTTTTAGACCCTTGTTTCCGGTGTTTATTTTGCGCGCTTTTACTGAATTACTGTTGTATACGTGGGACAATATGGAGCTGCGACTCATTGTGTTTGTTAGTATTTAGCAATATTGATCGTGAGCAACACGCTCTGGTACGAGTGGTAGTGACCAAAGACATATGCTCGAAATGGGAAGTGGGGCTGCAATCACCCTCTGAATAGTCACATTTTTTATCTTAACATGTTGTAATCATCACCGAAATTTTATCTTTAAAATAATTCCTATTTCTGCCTATTGTATATTGTGTGTTTAGGTTCTACAAATACTCGAATAGCACTATTTTGCACCTAAAAATCACACATTTTCCGGCGTAAGACCCCGGACTCCCTACTTTTATCTCGGGATGTCAGCAAAGTAATTATATGTAAACTTTATTACGACATTGATTACGGAGAGATGTTGTATAACACTGCCTTAATTATCACTTTGCGTTGCGTTACAAGCCTTATATTAAACATTAATTTAAAAAATGTATTTATTTTTATTGTAAAATGTAAATTGTTGATATGTTAGTTTATTAATTCATTTTAATGGTTATTTTCCTATGTAACATGTATGTAATTACTAGACGTATATAAACATGAAGTTAGTACTAAACGCAAGCCTAAGGCCCCTGCCCCTCTACATCTTGCAGTGTACGCCCCTGATAGTTGCAGACCTTCACACTGACCAACCAGTCCCACATGAGTCTCGTGTGAACATGATCTGGTACTTTCTACATATACATCGCTCCACTTGACACGCCACTTTCTCTTATTGCTGGCCACTGTGGCGTTCCCAGCACCTGCTGTGTTGTTGTTACTGATGGCACGATACTTACGTTTGGTACTATTACAAGGTTTGAAGAGTTGCACACTTGCTGTTTGTGGGACTACTCTCTTACCAGCGTTATTGCGCCCCATAGTTCTCGCTGCAGCTTCTTGAAGGCCGGGTAGTGAGCTGTGATCGCTTTCGACTTCGTTCTATTCAATACTCGGAGACCTGAGACATTCGCGGGGTCAATGTCCTTGTATGCTATCCTCCAAGAATATCTGTGGCTGGTTTGAGTCCTACCTTGTATCCAAAAGGAAACGCAAATTTCCCAGGTCCATGTCACAATCCTACATGATTATATATGTTCATGTCTTCTTCTGTCTGGACCAAGCTGTTGTCACATCACCTCGCTGTGGAGGCTCAGTAGAATCGTTATTCAAGTCCTCGAGACGCCATGTTTTATTCGCCGGTAGAAATGGAACATTTATGTTCAGACTGCTAAATTAACGCGCAGATTTTCGTAACACTATTTGTTTTTATGGAACCTAATTCCGTACTTTTCAAATAAAACTAATTTTTTTTTGTTTCTGTAAGGAATGTATGTTGGTATTTGTATGCACATCACGGAATGTAAGCACAACTTAGCCAGTTTAATGTATCCTAGGAATGTTTCAAATAGCCGTGTCGTATCTAAGTGTGGACGCTATAAGGACCACACAGTACTAGCCTCTAGTCTCTAGGAGGAAGTCAGTAACTGGCGAGCTGTCTTCTCTCTGACAACTTGCCTCTATCACATTATAATGTCATCTAGTGAAGGAGTATAGGAAATGCCTATGCCTTGTAAAAGATACTGCGCCAACATTTTCATATCTAAAAAGGAACAAAACCATTTTTCCCCCGTAATTTTCGGCTGCAAGAAAATATATTGAGTAGTGGAGAAGGTGAAGTGGGTATGCACACGTGTGTAATGTTATAAAGCAGACGTGAGTAGTGTCGACTGTACCTGCTCGCACGTAGGAGCGCGCCAGTGTAGTCCTTGTAGCTTCTTGGCTTCTCAGCCTCCAGCGCGCAGATAGTTCCTGGTAGACTGCAATGTCTGAATGGACTTCCTCCTGTGTAGCGACCGCCTACCTCACACTTCAAATGTGTTGCACTGTGTTCGTAAACATGTTTTCCCTACGAAACAAATCCACGTGTGCCCGTCGTGCTAACGTACGACAATAAGACACTCTTCAGACAAGGTCGGAACCTCATTGTTGTTAAGACACTATGCTCATTAAGACATTGTTTCTAAGCCCTCCAACATAGCTATAACTGGCCTTGCAGACTGCCATACTCCGTACTTCAGAATGTACCAACCGGATATATGTGAAACTGAGACTGCGACCTGCACTGAACTTTGCTACAGAACTTTCACCAGTACATTATATGATCACAGATTCAAGTTCCGTAGTAAAAATCGTTCGGCGGAAACCTCTCGCTCCATTTCAAAGCTTTGCTTGTTGAGGTGACGCTTCAAGGTTGTCCTTATGTCTCAAGTCATTTCTGAGCCTCTAACACGCATACATGCGCCACCTTTAATACTGCGTGATAGATAAATAAACGCTGAAAACATCAATTGATTTATACAATTTTTCAAAGCCAATATGGATAAAAATACTCGATGACAATCCTAGATAATGGTATTTGTCAACTTTATGAGTAAATATTTATCCAGAATTACTAATTCGTTACGCGTGATCTCTTGCGCCGCAGTTAAATGCACGAGGTTCCGGCGTCAGAGATTGTGACTCAGAAGTTCGTAACACTGGAAAAAATTTAGTTAAAAACGTTGGCTAAAACTATTGTCTAGGATTGCTATTGTTTAACTTTCGCAAATTGGCTTCAAGAAACCTACAGTTATAGATACATGCTGTTAGCGTTGAATTATGTACCACGTCCTCTTAACAAAGTAAGCCCAATACAGAGCTCTCCCGTGTTGGATACATTACAATATATATTGTAATCTCATTACTTCGACTGTGTTTATAGCACCCTGTAACACACCTGCAAGACAAGTTTCGTAAGTAATAAATACTTTACAGTGATATATCATGTTCGAGTATTAACTAAACGAATGATCGCATTAAGTATGACAGGATAGAGTTGACACGTGTAGGAGAGCCAATGTACTATATAATATTGGTAATGTAGTGCTGTAGTTGATGGATAGTAGGTATACACAGGACTGGTGTTGTTGACTGCGGTTGTTCCATGTTGAGTCATGTCTTACATGCCAACTGTGCTTCATGGTTATTGTTTGTTCTGACACGTCCCTCATTTGACTGCAACAATCAGTTTGAAGGTATTGTGACATCAACCAATATTTGTTTGCTGTTGCAGCACTTTGTTTCAGTGTCTTTCGTGCGCACCTGCATCTCTGCTATGTGGTCAGTGATTGGATGCCGTAACACCCAGCGTGTGGAGGTTAAACCCGCAAATCACAGACGTGATGTGTGACAGTTATCCGTGTACTGATTGGCACAGTCTAATAAATAACAACTCTGCACAAAAACACTCTGCCAATAGCCATGAAGTTGAGCTGCGGGTGTGCACGTAAGACACTGAAACAAAGTGGGGCAAAAATGTTTTCACCAAAAATTCTCGCCCCTACTGATAGGTTTTGTTCTCTCTACAAGAAGGTTAAGTCAAGTTTGTCATAACAACAGAACTTATTTTGGCGTGTTGCAGGTATTATTCAGCCAGCAGAGATTTTGTTGGAACAGATATGTATCAATTTCGCCATACACAAACGTACATAAGTAGACACGTGCAAAATTGGCATTATAATTTGGTATCAGACTAAGCTTCACTTTCGTATACATAACAGAACATAAGCTGCGATTCAATTGGCCACGAACTTTTATGTGTTGTCATGTATGTGTGTTACGTCTTTACAGAGATTGGCCTCTCTACTGTGTAAGCATTCTCCGCGGTAAGTCACGACAATATCAGCCAGCGGTAGACGTCGAACAAGCCTATAGTCACTTGGAGTCTAGTCAGCTCTGAGAAAATAACGAGAATTTTGCGTGTCTGTATATATAAGTTTGGCTGTACAAACATTTTTTCCTGTAAGAGATGTGATTGGACAGTAGTTTTGTGCCTGAGCCAGTGTTGTCAGTAGTGTAGACGGCACGATTAGACGCTCCTGTAATATTCCAACCCAGGCTTGTGCGTTTGTTTTCATCAAAGAAAGGAAACAAATATTCGTATAGTTGATGATGTGATTATCAACTTCGTATTTATGAATACATATGCCACCTTATAATATTAAGTCTGTAGAATGAACGAATACAAATCGCAAGTTCCTATACAAACGTATTTGTCGCCGACAAGCTTCCGTGGGAAGACCTACCACTTCCTTTATGTTAGACGAAGTGTTCGGTCTTTTGTCGTATATACGTCGGGAAGTGTGTTGCAGTTTTGAATGCTACGCTTCCAAACCAAACACTAAAACGAAGGCCTACTTGCTATCCTACTACCTGGAGTTGACAATAGACTACCACGAACCTCCTATTAGCTAACATTTCCACTTTGTAACAATCTTTCCGCAGAAAATAGTACCAGATGAGAAATACGTGTAGCTGTGGCCAAGCTTCCACAGCAGCGCGGCCATTGTGACAGTAGTCAGAACATGTTACTGTAGTGAGGCGATGTGAGGCTAGCTGCAGACAGCAGCGGATATGTCGTAGCACCGGATGTCTTCTGAGTACTGGTTGTAACATACAGCTGCAGGTGTCGTATATACTCGCTGACACACTGCGGCGATACATGCATACCACATGTGTCTTCTACACACACCACTCTACACTGCTGCAAGCCAACATTCTATCATGACTATATTGTAATAATGAAGCGACACATGTCACAGAGTTTCCATGGTTAACGAGGCTGCATTCTCTCTCTCTCTCTCTCTCTCTCTCTCTCTCTCTCTCTCTCTGTGCGCCAGAGGGGCAAGAATTTTCCCCCTCCCCCCAGCAGGTCACAAAACACAAGTGCTTCTATACATTTTCACAAGACCGACCTGCCGAAATGTGGCTACAATTCTTGGATAGTACAGGATTATGGCACACTGAATGCAATTCTGCTGTAGAAAAATACTTGTTTATGTGTGATTGTTGCAATTTGTATCCTACGTTTTTTATATTTTACTCCATTTGTTATTAAATGGGAAGTAATTGTAATCCAGTGCGCTATTTTCACTTTCAGATCATAATTTACAATCCTACTAATGACAGTATTCCATGTTGGTTGCACAGTTCACTGAGGCCATAAGGTATATATTTTGATGTAACACTACCTAGTTTTGATACGTGGTAAGTATTTTTGGTTCCAGTTTTACTAGCGTAACCTAAGATTGTGTTTTCAATTAATCACAACGTGCGTGCACGAAATTATTCAAACTCGAATTATTATGAATAAATATCAAAATGATGATCCACATTTGACTCCTTTCCTCTATATAATACAGAATATCAATCCAATAAAACAAAATTTTGTCCAAACATGTTAGTGGGCGGTGAATTATTTAGAACATTGCCGCCGCCATTTTTGTAATTTCGCACCTCAAAAAAAGACAGAAACTGGTTTTAGAATTTTTTTGTTTGTTTCTACATTGACTTTCAAGTTCATAAGAAATTCTCAATGAACAGTATTTTCTACTAAATGATTCCTCCTTATGTTAGAGGGTCAAAGGCCCTCCCACCTCCTCCCAGGTACATTGGTTGCGTCGCCCATAAATAAACATTTATCATTAATGTATGTGCCACGTGGTGTTAAGTGACGTTGTTTGTTAAGTAAGGCGCGCATTGTTGCCGGAACTTCATCGAGGTCAAGTATTACGTAGTGCCGCACTCTGATATCACAGTTCACAGCTTCCAGATAGGATAACATCAAAGAGTACGTATTTGAAATAAAGGTTTCAGTCAGTAAGCTACTTGGCCCGTGTTCCGTTGCCCGCACCAGTGTCACTACATGTGCATCGCCCGCATGTTTCGTATTGGACCGCCCTGGAAGTTTTGCAATCCTGGCCTGAGATAAAATGGTTTCTGGTGAATATTCATTTTTAAACAAGTAAAACATGTTGACACTTTGTATAGACCGTTAACATTTCTCATAATATAATACATAACGAACATGTAATTAAATGACCAGTGATCGCGTACCTCTGGCAGTTACCCCCACCCCCCACCATATGCCATCTTCACAAACGTCGTGTAACGAAGTACAGTCATTTGGTTTACTTTGTACTTTTATTGTTGACAACATTGTACGAGACTTTTCCAATTCATACAATAGCTTTGTGGTCTTCAACAATTAAGTGAACTTAATGATTAACAAATGTTTCCCCCGACAATGATAATGAATAGAGTATAAATTAGTCAAGTCAAAGAATGAGGTTATGAACTATGTGTCGACGACAAATGACTCTTTTAAATTGAAACAGTGCAAACCTAACCTCATTCTTTGACTTGACATATTTGTACTACTCATTACCATTAAACATTTAAATATAGACTGTACTTACCATGTTTTAGTGGCTCCACTATTGAATAAACGTTAACACATGCAGTTTGTGCTTAGTTTGAATAATATTATGAGGTACTTTCCTTATGATGACTTTCCCAGCATAGCGATATTGAATAATACAAAGAACTCGCTAAGACATTTGGTATGGTGTAGGAACTTGGGTTATTTGCTTCATAACCAATAATTGATGATGCAGTATTTATTAAATCAGTAGCATATGAAACTGAAGGTATTGTACTCATCTTTATTAAATTCTTATGCACTTGTTTCTTAAAATATAAACATGTTAACAATATTGAAATATCCATGTTGGACTTAGAATAATCATATAGAATTCTGTGCAGGCTTGTAGTTGTCAGTTGAAGAGCCACACATATTGGCAGGACTGAGTGTGGGCGAGGTAGCTAGCAGGTTGTCACACTGCATGTCACGTCACGCAGGACAGTCGGGAACAATGACAAGTGGCACTCTCCTTGTCAACTGTCACTTTCTCCAGTTACAACGGCCGAGCCTTCACTGGCTGATAACTTTGTCCACCAGACAATTGTCTTCCTGCAGGAAGGTTCTCCTCGCTAACTCGCCAAGTTAGCTGCTGGCCCTGTGTCGTGTGGACTCACAGTCATGCTGGTAGAAAAGAAGACAATTGTAGCAATTTATTTAGTAATGTCTTGGAATATTTCTTGCAATGGGACTGAATAACGTATTGTTTTATTTTCGACGTGCGTTATTGCAGTGTTATGTCGTCCCAGAAATATTAGAATGAGGCAAAGAAAAAACATAAACGAAACAAAAAAAAAAAAGAGAGAACAAGTCAGGTGGAAGAGAGTGATGTTGCAGTGGGCAGTCATTGTCACAGCATAACTTCCATAAAACAAACTTCACTCAAAACTTCAACAAACCACCGATAATACCTAGATATAAAACCATTTTATGACCCGTACTTCTCGGGTGAATAAAGGCATACACACAAGTGAAGAATTTTAGTATTTAACTTAATATTTCCATTACTTTACCAACATTGTGCCGTTTAATTGTATAACGATCCCAAATCAAGGTCTCACAGCTGTTCAAGGGCATTTAAAATGCATAAATGAATTTAAAAATTAATGTAAATTTTATTGTAGCCAAAAAAATTTACTTATTGTATTGTATTGGGTGAAGTAAAGTTTTGTATAAGGTTGTTCCTACTCAAAAAATTAAAGGTTTGTCAGGTAAAAAGTTTAATTTTTTGAAAGTAGGAACATAAGGTACTTTTTAGGCTAAATTAAATTAACAAAATTTCTTATAATTATTTGTCAGAATAGAATGTGCAAGTTAGGGGAGGCAAAATAATGGTTATTCTGAAAGCCACTCCTTGCACGAGACTAAAATTATTTGTTAAACTAAAACGCATACTTCCTTTATGTTTCTAACTAATTTTCTTTATGTGAATATCGTGTGTATATTATTTTCTTAATATCTGTACGTAATTTTGTATGTAACTATATATACTGCTTGAATGTACTACGTGGGAACATGTGTTATTGTTTCGTAGTATGTACCTATAGAGTGCAACATGTAGCTCGTGGTACTTGACTTCAGAAGATCCCTGAAACAAGCTGTGTCGACACTAAACACTCTGGATATAGGCGGCTCACAGTAACGTACAGGCCAGGTCAAGAATGGTAATGAAAGCAAGTGTTTCATCTTGAGTTAAGACGTTCAGTATTAGTGTTTGTTATATGCCCTGCTAGGTATAACTAGTAATATAAATATACGAGTTGGCAGAAAGGACCATCTTCTAGTGAGTCCATCTTCATCGTGTATGTTCCACGTAGCTTCAAATGCTTCTATCACTTGTGTCTGGGGAAACATTTGTTGAGAAGTGTGACAATACGAAGGTAGAAAAAAAAATATGTTGCTTATATTTTTGTGATATACCTATAAGCTTTCTTTGTCAAAATTTTAGATTATAATTATTTGAAGCAAAAATTGGCGTACTTTCTCCTACGGGAAAATTCTTCCACAAATGTCGCGTAGAATCGGCTATCTTTAATAAAGTTGATCAAATTAGAAGCAATTTATACTAGAATTGGTTACGTAGTTTATTCGAATCCCATGGCTGCAAGCTGATAATGGAAGACGATGACCTAAAACTCAAAAACTTTCACAATGTGCAACACGAGAAAACGTTCTAGTAATTAAATATCACTTCAACAACTCGATGAAGTTGATAGTTCAAAAGTAAAAAAAAAAAAATTTTTTTTTTCACTTATAACTAAATTAAATTAGTTTTCTCTTTACCAAGCCGTGTCAAATTATATTTTCCTCCGGAGTTGTATTTCATTGAACCAGTAGCGATAGCAGCACAACTAGCGGCAGAATGTCTCCCTGTACCAAACCCTGCCATAAGAAAACACGGTTTCTTTTCAGCCTGTACTGTAGTAGAATTAACCTTGGCTGGAGGCAACATTCAGAGAACGAATAAATATGTTCGTTATTGTGACAAGTGTTTATTTACATTGTACAGGCATGGAACATTATTAAAAATTAAACATATATGTAAATGTATTCTGGAAACATTATAAAAAGTTTAGTCCTATTTAAATACTCGTAAGCGAACTTAAGAGAGCGTGATAGACAAATAAACGCTGAAAACATTAATTGATTTCTACGCTTTTTTCGAAGCCAATATGAATAAAATACTCAATGACAATCCTATATAATGGTATGTGCCAACTTTATGAGAAATATTTATTCAGAATTACTAATTCGTTACATGTGATCTCTTGCGCCGCAGTTAAATGCACGAGGTTCCGGCGTCAGAGATTGTTTCTCAGAAGTTCGTAACACTGGAAACAATTTTGTTTAAAACGTTGGCTAAAACTATTGTCTAGGATTGCTATTGTTTAATTTTCGCAAATTGGTTTTAAGAATCCTACAGTTACAGATAAATGCTTTTAGCGTTGAATTATGTGCCACGCCCTCTAAGTTGTGCCAATAGATTAGCGGTTCTTTTTATCTGTAAATGTTTTAATAAGATTTTTTCCCGGAGTATTTAGTTAATATGCGTATTCTTACAAATATATAATAATCTATAATACAATATTTCCGTTGGAAGAAACATTCTTAATTGTCTCAAACTAGCGGTACATTAAGTGTATGTTTATTGCGTGTTAACGAAATACTTAAAAGAAAAACGTAAAGTCAAGTGCTGAATTATTCAATCGTGTGGGTTGGGGGGGGGGGTGTCCGGTGTCGGAGGGACGTAAATGTCGTGACCTTCACGTTCAACTAGGGAACTGAGGCTTGGTGTGACGTAAGTGCGGCCGCCAGCCAATCAAAACACGTCATCGTCTGTGCCCATAGCCTTACCAACTGTATATTTTTAACTGTCATCTTTCACCGAGGTGCGTCTTCACATTCAGTTGTCCGAGCATACAACAACATTGTTGCAACTAACTCCTCCTACTAGTACTGTATCTCTACACTGGGTAACATTCACTTATGTATCATCTTCCTACAAGTTCATTTTAGCAATGAAAGATGATTTGTCAGTATAGAATATACAGTAAATACAAAATACAACCCAGTAAAGATGCTAAATAACACAGTAAATACAAAATAAAACATCGTGAATACACTTCAGTGGATCTCGGAACACAATACAGTGCAATGTATAATACAATTCTTGTGCAGTTCAGGTAAAGTATACATTTTAGAACGGCAGCTTAGCTTAGCTTAGCCGAGGATTATACAAAAAATAATCGGAAAGAAAACAAAATAAAACAAAAAAAAAAATTGAATGCTTTGATCTGGACCAGCCTATGATTTAACTTTGGAATTTTTATGTATTAACTCAACAAGAGAATAAATTGTTAAATTTACTATCTATAATTTTAAGAGTGGCTTGAATTAATTGAAGAGAATGTAATTTTTTTTGCAACGATTGGAGTATGTTATTTAACATGTTCCTAGCGCTGGTAAGGGCTTCTGTTTCGGATGACATAGTTCTCACTGTGGCGTTATTACATGCGGTTATTACAGACATATGAATGCCACTTTACTTGGCTACAGGCCAGGACTCGCTGGTCTGTACTCACTTCAAAACACTCCGTGACGTTATCAGCTCTGAGTCTTCATATCTTTGTGTGCCAGTATTGCAGGATAGTGGACATTTTACATTAGTCATATCATTGGTTGGTAAAGGCGCGCCACGCAAACTGCTGGCCAACAACGTTATTCAGATGAGCACACGGTGACTTCAAGAACATGGTATGGTCAGATAATTTGAGCTCATGTAGGTGTGTGTATTGTAGAGAGAACTTGGAAGACATCCTCTGTCTAGAACTGCTCACTTGTAACGTTAGTGGATATGACGACATGCAGCACGAGGTGACTGCAGTGCTGGTTGTTGCTCTCAGTACACCTGCGACATGCTCGCCGAACTTGACTGTGCGAACTTAGTTTGGAGCGAATAAGTGAAGTATTCAGTTAGTATACTGTCATAGTTGTACTGATCCAGAACGTAGATAAACAAATGAGGGCGGACATCTTGTCAGCCGGTAGGCAGACTTCACTATGCGCCACTTTGCAACGTGCGACAACTATCACGTAGCCTACATCAGAGAAATAGTGACGGAAATATTCGAGGCACTCTGCTTATGTTTGAAGGATTACACTATCAACTGGAACATAATTTAAAAAACGGTTTCAAAGTTATTGTAGTTAATCTAGTCTACTACAACTAATGGAAATGTTTCATGTGTCCCTGTGATGAACACGCATGCACATACACGCATCCCGAGTATGTGTCGATATGTGCTACTCGATATTGGTGTTATATAAATGCAGAGTAATAGCAGCGGGAATTGTTTCTATAGATTGTTCGGAAGCGTCTGCCGTGGTTGTCAGTCCCACGACTATGTACGTTATCGTAGCGAAACCTCGAGCTTGGGTTCCTGCTCACAATTATACCTACTACGTACTGTTGTATCTCTCAGGCTCAGTTGCGGCCACCCTGGGCTCGTCCACACTTCACAGCGTCCCCTCCCCTCTTAACTGTATACTCTGCGCCTACACTGTCAACTCTCCTAGACAACCAATCACAGCTCTCCGTGCCTAGCTGACAGTTCCATATCGACATAGCCTTTTCAAATTATCACACAAGGACATTAATATACATTTAAACTTTTACACAAAATTTGAACCACTTCTGATGACTATTAACACAATCAATATGACATTACACAGCAGGGGAGGGGGTTGCCGTAACCACGCCTCTCTGTGACCTAGTACAGTCTCCAAGCTGTGTAGCCCACACCTGCTCAAGGTTGCTGGCTAGCTTTCATCCCTTGTTTACAACTTTCCCTCCCCTGCTGTGTGATGGGCTAACTGGACGTGACACAATTTAACCCTACACCTCTCGATAGTACGCAAGTACAAATTAAAAAAAATGATACTAAAGAAATTAATTAAATTGACTAACATCAAACAATCAATCCTCATTACAATGCAGTTTCAGCTGACAATGCTTCTTCGCTAAACTAAATTACTGTATTTTTACATTGTACATGTTATTGGATCACAATTAAGGGTTAAAAGGCCCATTACATACTGTGTTGTGTTTTGATGTATTATACACATTAATATTGACAAAATAGTGCTTCAGAATACGCAATTCAGCGTCATTTCGTGTCTTAAGTGTTCGTAACAAATATTTATAATTGCTGCCAATAAATACACGCAGAAAACATGTCATACTCCTAAAGTGAAGACATTTTTGGTCAGCACTTAACACTTAGGTTCTTACAGGTTGTGAGGGGATGACATGAGGTGAGTATGGAGCAACGCCGGAATGAGAGGGCGAGGGAAACGGGAGGTCCCCGAGAAAATCCCCCGAGAATCTTCCGGCACGATTCCCACATGCGACCAGCCCCGCCGGGATTCGAACCCGGATCGCCTTGGTGGGAGGCGAGTTAGTGCTGTAGCCACTGCGACAACCGCTGCCCCCTTATACTCGTAAAATTAACCAATGATAATCGTGTTATACTTCTGTGACCTCAGAATTTAATTTTATAATATGGTATAGTACTCACACTGTGAAATACAGTTCAAATATTTCGAGCATCCGCCGTGGTTTTATTTTACTGGAGATATGCCGTTTATTCTGCTATTTTTATTGATCGTATTTGCTAACGTGTTCATTTTTCTTTTATTCTTACAAAATTTAGAGTGTAAAGCTCTTGGCCACAAAATCAGGTAATGACAATGCTTCCGTTATAATTTAACCCTGTAAATAGAAACATTAACTTTTAAACTACACACAGTTGTGTTGCATGTCTGCAAGTTTGCATGTTTTGTTATTGTTATTATTAATTTCCCCTTTCCAATATCGACAACTGGTATAACTGTGACTTGATATCCATGGAGAGGAATGTCAACAGTAGTTTGTTGAGGAAAACTGTGCCAGCAATACTCTAGCCCTTTCTACGGTTAATTCTACTGCAGGTTACAAAGATCTATGTTTAAAGTTTAGGTGTAAACTGACCAATTGCAGGACTTTCGTGAATTTTAAGTTACACACGAAGTTGATGATTCGAGGCAAAATTGATTTATTTTTAATTTTAGAATTAACTCAAATGACTTCTTTCTTTGCCTGTCTTAGTTTAGTTAAATTTTACTACAGTTTTTTCACCAGTTAGCTATAGCTGCGGAACTATCTGCAGAATCTATTCCTGTACCAAACTGTCTCGTAAGAAAACACACATTCTCTCTAGTTTGTAGACTCAGCTGTACGCACGGTGTGTCTAGTATTCGGGAACATCCGGAGCAGGTCGAGTATGTTCGTGCTCCGGGCTGGGATACGAGAGTAAAGAAAGAATGCAGGCAGGTAAAGGAAGGAAGCACGGTTGTTGTTGTGGAAGGACGAGCAGTGAGGGGAGAGATTGCTGGCCACCTGCCTAGGAACAAGGCATCAAGGCATGTCTGGTCTCCTATATAGAGGACCCGCTGTAGCAGCAGCAGCAGCGCATTCCACTCCTATGGCGTTCATCTGGCCAGAGTCAACTCCCGATTATCCGTGCACCTATTAACCGGTTTTTGAATTATCCGTGCGGCCTTCTGTACGTTGAACACTGTACAAACCAAAAATTTGTGTAAAAAAAATATTTTTGGATCGTAAGAGTGTCAACTCTTGCGAGCAAGAATGAATTAACGAGATAGCGGGTTTGTGGATTAACGAAATTTTAACATAATTTTTCCTCGTTTTTTTACCGTGCACCCCAGACTTACTTTTATTTATTTTGGTGCAAAGATTGTGAAATACGTTATTCATAGGTAAAACCATTATTCAATATGGTATTTAAGTTAATTGTATATAAGTTCCACTTTTATTTTTTATTTTTATGTTAACAGATGTGCAATTTTCGGGTTATCCGTGTTTCCCGATTATCCGCGCGTGGTGCAGCACCAATTAACACGGATAATCGGGAGTTTTCTATTTGTGTGTATAGTATTTGGTGCTAACAATAAAGTGGGCACTTTTGAAGTCTTTGTTATTTTTTCAGAGAACTGTATCGTGTTACTTTCTGACAACTTGTTTCTTACTACCTATCTTGAATATAAACATAGTCGTTCTGCAAGGCGAGGACGGCGTCTCTCTTAAGCCAATGCTAAATGCATTCGTTGCTAACGGCGTGTTTCTTAATGCCAATTGAAATAAAAAATTTATGTTATTACTTTTACACAAAATTTATATTCGACCGTGACAATGAAAATTGGTTATCGTCAAGAAAATAATACGTTTCAATACTTTTTATTTATTAATATGTTCTATACTTGTGATGGCAGTTATTTTTGCTATATTTATCTGAAAATGCCTAGAGATTTCAATTTGTTTTGTGTTACGTATGTCGCATGTCCTCTTCCAGGTTTGAGACCACAATAAAATATACACTATACTAACTAATAATTGAAGATACGAGGTTATGTTGGTAAAATTCTCTTTTGCTTGGCTAACTGCAAAAATCTGTTATAAAGCTTTTAATATTTGTGGTAGTTCATTAATGATATTCCTATCAATTGTCTATCATAGTAACCTGTTAAATATAATATTAATGTGCAACCTATTGTTATTATTTATATAATTAAATCGTATGGGTATGCTTACTATCACAAATATTGTTTTGGCTTTGGTCAACTGTCGTGTATTGTGTAAATTGTAATCAACTTAATGTAACTATCGAGTAAGACTCATGTAATGTTTGTGTACATGGCAGAGCGGAAGACTGCATCGTCAGCAAATAAACTATTTAGTTAAATTATTGCGGCAAACATTGTTTACACTTGTTATTATGAAATGTAACCGCAATTATACTATGTGAAAATAGTAGAATGCTCTCCATAGTACATAATATATACTCACGTAACAAATATCGTGGCTCTCAATGTAATGTCAGATTCCTGAGAGCACGTGACATAGTTACCCATGCAGCAGTGTATGTACTGTACCGTATCTATGGTGCAGCCACGTGTCTGACCGTGGAGACAGTGTTGCCACATGTCCGCGGGCTATCTCCCTACTCTGCTCTTGTATTGTGACGTATCTTTGTGTGTGTGCCGCACGGGAAACAAGCAGTGACGTCTAGTTCCCTCCCCCACAGTTATATCGCCTTGAGCTACTACAAGATACCACAACACTGCCTCCTCCTTGTAACAAACACCGCTGTACGCGAGGCGAGTAGAAGAAACAGGTGGAACCCAGCACATGCCCCCTCCACTCCTCCCTGGCCCGGTCCGTGACGTCAGCATGGCCACACCCCTGCCTCACCTGGGCCGCTATCCTCTGGTTCAAGACTACCAAGTACTCGCAGTGCAAGGCAAGTCGCTATTCTCGTCCATCAGAAACACATATTGTCGTATCCTCCCGGCCTGCCGACAAGGCTACTCGGGTCAAGAATACTGCTGAATGCTGGGAAATATTGTCGCACTACAACGCCGCCATACTTGTATCGCTTCGACTGAAGACTACATAAATTGTGGATACCATTGTTTGTGTCGTTCTCGAGACCAAGTCAAACATTCTCTATTTTACCATTTACGATTATAAAACGTGAAGTGTTGCCAATACCAAATAAAAAGTGGTAATTTTATGTAGTTTGATACAAAAATAGTACTGTAAATACAGTTAGGCTACTCAAACCACTGCTGGGTAGTAAGTAGCATGCGTGGGGAAACAGCGACGCAACGACCCTGGCGGTGACTCGGTACACTACATCAACAACTGTGGTAATAACCTGGCTCGCTGAGTTTTAAACATACGTATTTAGAGTTTAATTAATTTGGTTTGCTACTTGTAATGTAATGTAGATTTGAAACAAAAGTTCAGTTCTTTTGTAATGAAGTCAATAACATGAAATCGTTACATAATTTATTGAGTTAAAACATCTGCTTTAAAAAAAATTTACAACACATAACACTAAAAAAAAATTACGGTTTTATTTATTTGTTATTATAGTTGGTTTATCTACAGTGCAACAAGCGTTTACATCATTTGTACATTGCGAGTTATGCAATATTTTTAAATCGTTCAATACGAATAATTTCAAATATGTTCCTTTTTCCTGGAAGTTGTTGTTCTCGAGACGTAAATCAGAAACTCCAGACAGCAGACTACTGACTCAATAATGTCTTGAAATGTTTGTAAACTCTCAGAGGCTGTGAACTACCAACTACTCACGCTTACAGACTACATCCAGCATGATTCGTAGTATAGCGCCCTGGTTCCATCTTCCCTCCAAGGTCTTGCACATCTCCTCACTGTCACATCGACACTTCTCGCTCTTGAAGACTCTGTTGTAAACCACTTGTGTACAGTCTCTTCAAATACATGATGTTTGTGCTCAGCTCAGCACTTTGGAAGCCCTGTCTTTTATATCAGACAGTTCTTTCCACAACTTGTTCGTATGAACACAGCATTGTGTAAGTATTGGCTTTCAATAAGGGCATTCGTACTTGGTGATAAATTAATATTGTATATAGATTTCGTCGCAAGCATTAAAAAGTGATCCAGTGGAGTGAAGAAGCCGAGCAAACATAAATTGTGTCTGCACTAATTGTCCCTATCAGTAATAACTGTCCCTGCAAGGCTAACCTGCTCGTCTGTCCTACACATGTAAAAACAAACTCGTTCCAGAAAAGAATTATGAAGCAATTTAAAAAAAAATCTCTCTTATTGCAAATACTATTCCCAAGCCCTCATCATGGCTAAAAAAACGGCCTTTTCGCCCAGCTGTATCTCAAAATCTACGTCTTAGATATGTAGGAAAGTATTGAAGGCTCAGTAATGCGGTGGACAGATGTGCGGGCAGTGATTGTGTTTACGCTGCTTATCTCCGCGCTGCCACAGTGTGTGCCTTGTGCTTGGTGGCAGGCAGCTACTCAGTTACCTGCCGCCATTGTTGTGTGCCGCTTCGTTCATAGGCACCCTGCCACAAACAACTTCGTGCCACTATTGTGGCTATGTGTAGAGCATTGTCAAGGCCATTTGCACACATTTCAAGACGATTCGATACTTAAAAGCCAAGTTCTAAAAACTTAGCAATTTGTAACATAATTTACAATATCAAAGCACTGTTCTTGACATTAATACTACTTATGCTCGCTTTGTTGCATTCTCGTGTATTATATTTATGGTCAAACCAACATGGCAGTTTAGTTAGTTGTTCACACTTGCTGGTTGGTGTCCTGTACGCTCACTACGTCATCAGGTCTCGTGCTGTTGTAAACCAGTGGTCACTAATTGTTTGGTGCTCTGCCTAACATCTTCTATGCTTATTGATACATTTGTCATGTCGTGTACACTGTATAAACCAATATAATTATAATGTATCCCTTTGTCGCATGTAAACAGCTTGAATAAAACACTACCTATCAATTTAGTGCGCATTAGTGTAGTTCGTATAGCTTGCTTCCAGCTGATAGAGTAGAATCTTGAGTGAGTGAAGATATGTTTTGAACTGGTAACATGAGGCGAGCATGGTGGTGTCCCAGGAGGTGGGGTGGAGGGTTGCAGGAGACCCCAGAGAAAACCCTCCGACCAGCGGCATGTTCCCACAGGCGGATATCCGGGCCGAGCTGTGGTGGGCTTGTAGGGAGACGACATCCCGCGCGCTACCAGTGTCACTATACAGACTGGTGTGGTCATATCTGCGTGTAGCGGAAACTAAGAATACAGCCTTGTTACGAGACAGGAAGGTAATATACAGACCGTGACGAGTATAACACTCGCAGGAGACTGGATACTGCAGATCTTCCCACTCCAACAAGATGACTGCCAGAGAAAGTAGACACTCAGCATATTACGTCTGTGTGTCAGTATAGTGCGTGCAAGTTATGCTACCCAGGGAATTTACTTTCAAGTGTCAATTATGTAAGTGTACCATACGTATGAAGCTACTTCCGTCTGAATAGTGACTAAAAATATGACATCCCGTGACTTTTATGTCATTTAATGAAGTATCGTTTGAAAGTGTTTTTCCATTGTAGCATACACAAGGTTATATTTTTACCTTGTTGATAACATGAAAACATTTTCAAAATTCTTGTTATAAAACATACCACGTAAAATAAATGTTGCTCGTCGCGACTTTTCATTTGTAAATGTGTGTTTTGTCCCGGTTTATATTTCTAAAAGTTAAGTGGTAAAGGTAACATCTGGGAGAACGGAGAATTTTCTTCCCCGTGTATAAACATTGAAAACTTGTTTTAATGTATTTTTTTAGATATAAATATTTTTAAAAGTATCATACAATTCTTAACTAAACATCACCTGGACGGTTTATTGTTATGTAAAGTTATTAATAATTACTGTCTAAGATTACCATTAAATATAGCATTTACAAAGAACATCGTTAATTTTTTTTACCGTCATTTTACATTTGTCCATCTCGTCCGCAAAGAATTGTTCATAAAGACTCGGAAAGGCGATGTTTTCAGTATCGTTTTTATGTTAATTTTGAGGATGCTTTCAATATAGTCTACGCGAAAAGAGAAAAAAGCATTTCCATTTTCGTCAGCGATTTTTTTGTGGAAATTTTTTTAAAAATATTACCTCAGTTCTTTACTCACGTCCAGGTGGTCGTTGGTTCGACTCCTGATCTTGGTTTGGCATGTTCTTCCGAGACAAACGCCATTTGTATTACACGTGTTGGCCTGTACTATTGCCGATAACATTAATGATTATTTTTGTTCGATATTCCTAAATGCTAACATAATAAAAAATTCCGTTTTAGTGTTTTCCCCACTGCAGTTTTTTATTTGTAAAAGGTTACAGGGTACGCAGTGTAATATTTTATAAATTCTAAAAAATTTGTAATGTTCCGGAGGTGGTTTGAACCCCTATTAAGTACGTCTGTGGATACAGCCATTGTGTGTGAGGCGAGCACGCTAGCCACTAAGCCAGCCACGTTCTTATACAGTGAGGTAACACGTGGTTCTACGTTAGTTCCTGGACAATTAGTTCCCGGAGGTTAGCAGTAGGAGTAATAGAGCGTGGCAGACGTGATCGAGTATTTCCTTCGTCCGTCTTGTTAATAATTAGTAAGTTTATCCGCTCGGCTTGCTGTCAGTCTGATGTAAGAGTTATGAAACATCGTGGGACGTCATTAGTTACCTAGCACCATGACACAACGAACTAGTATGACTAGACTGAGCTATGCTTGCTGGCCACACGGGCATATTCTTCCTTCTCATATAATCTGTGCTTTACTAACAACTGGTACGCCGTGTAATGGCCATGCGATTAAAGTAACCGAGCCGTTTATTTGTGCATTGCGGGTAACAGATGCTTTGATTCCACGATTTTTTTTTAAGTTTAATTCGCGAACACTTGAATATAGGTACACTTCATCACTTGCCTAATATTTAATATTAAAAAAATTCGTTTCTGAATTTGACATGAATAAAAGGGGAAGGTTTTTAATCAAACATATCTGTTGCAGTTTGCTCCAAGAAACACTTTTAACGAAGTACGGTGCTGTGCTGTATATATACCAAGATGATACTTTATTGGTACATGGTACGCCACCTTTCGATGGTATGTGTACCATGAAAGTGGTACTTTTAATACCACTGTGTTGCTGTGACCTCGAGATAAATCCACAGTTCATCCTATGACGTCAGTTAACGCTGCATTCTCGTTGCTTTCATTACGTTAATTCATATTATGACGTTAACGTGCTTAGTGTTTGGATAAGCCGGAGTTGCGAACCCACCCTCGTCATTGTGCTATCCGTCTGCACTTGTTAGGAACACGCAGTTCCCTAGTCAGTCCGTACTAACTGCAGTCCATTAATGTGCACAACATATGCCGTCATCTTCGGTTTATTTATTTATTTTTCTTTGGCGTTTGTTGCCGAGTAATTGTTGTACATTTGACCTGGGCAATGCGTACATATTGACTTGGTGTACTGCTCATATGTCATGTTTGTGAGTGCTTGCACTACTTTGATTGACAGGATTGCAGATGTTAGGTTAAATAAATCTCCTCGTTTGTTCCGCAAAGCAAATTAATGCCAAGATTCTATTCACGTTATATTTCAACTGTCCGAAGAATTGTTTTCTGTGCCATGTCATGGCCAAGTATGTAAGAATAAATGTAAAACAACAGTTACACCAAACATTAATTAAATGCACAATTACTGTGATTGTTCCGAGAAATCTGGTTGGGGGGGGGGTCTCTTAACCCCGCATGTTAAATTTTGCTTGTAAGTCAGAACAGTACTATAATTGAAATTACTAACAAAATGTTACTGTAGCGTGCTAATATGATACAAATGCCCTTGTTATTAGCCCCAGAGTTTACCTGATAACTCTCAAAAGGAGAGAATATGGTTATAAAATTTTCAGAAATATTGCTGAAAGGAAAAAAAAAACAGGAAAAAATAAGTTTTCCCTTTCTCCAACTTTTCTGGAAAAATTGAAAAATTGGAAAAAAAATTTTAAAATCGATTTGACATTATATTAAATCTGTGGTGGCTCAATAATATATAGTAACTTATGTAAGGTCAATTAAATAAGGAGAAAAGTGGAGAACTGGCCTATCTGATTCATTCTGAACGTTTACTTACTAGCAAGGTGTAGGAATATGGATAGATATCATAGAATAGGGAGTTCCACAAAAATTAAAAGGCCAATCATAAAGTTGATAAATGTAAAAAAAAAAAACCAGCAAAGTTTGCCATTTAGCCAGTTGATGCAAGATGTAAGATAATTATCTTAGTGTGTTACTTGTGAATTTGAACTACAAAGGTTTTTTTTGTAGGAACTGAAACTGTTTTTTGACAGAGAATGAGTGTGATAACAATTTCTGGTTAATTCATGTGCATATTGTTTAATTTACTGGTTATTTTATTTTCGTAGTAGGGCACTATGTGCAGTGATAGATAAGCCCGAATGTAAATACATACACCATCCAGATTTGCAATTCAGAAACTTCATAATCATATTTATTGCAATTTTTTTTCTTTCAATTTTCTGTAATTTTCATTTTGATGAAAAAAATCCAATTTTTCCGGTTTTTCCCCCAAATTTTTTCTTTCGTACAATGGAGAAACTATTTTGGATGATAAGACATGCGTGCTTTTTATTGTAGAGGAAACACCTCACATCTAGAGTGCCGCATAAGCATGTGCCAGAAGACGCGCCGTTGCTGGATCGCGTCTGTGTGGAATGCCATCGCAGTTATTGTTGGTAGCTACATACCTGGCACATTGCGTTGTAGCATGCCACACTGTCGTGATCCAGGTCTCGCTGTACGTCAGAGACGCCTGCATTCATACAACATTGTTTGTTCATATACATGTGTACGTCCCTCAACTACTGGCATGCAACAACCCGTGTATGCGCTACAAACCGCCTAGCACTTGTACTGTGTGCCTACTTGATGTATACGTCAGAAACGGAGAAGCAGTGGTTGCGACTTACGCCATACTATCTACTAATACAATCATAAGTTCACTCCTTTATACTGACTTAAGGAATACAAATATGAAAGCATTATGCTCCGATTTTGGGTTCCGCGCATAAATACGGTATTATTCTTTGTATGCACAGCAGTGTAGCCCATATTTCTCACCTTTTCATCACATTTCAGCTTATAATAATAATAATAATAATAGCTCCTCGAGGATTTCGCTGGTTATGTTGTGTCTTTCAAGCAAACTGTTAATATAAGCATAGGATGTACTCAAAAATTACTTCCTCAAGCAGCAGTTAAATTATTTTTTGAAATTATTATTACCTGTGCTCGTCAAAAGTGTGCACGTGCAATGTCGCCCTTATCGCTTCCAAATGTCTAGGTCTCGAACGTGTAAAATACGTTGATCCAGGCGGCCATAAATAAATATTTAAAAAATCCACACAATTTTCATACTATATAATCCATGCATTACAAGCGAAAGACGTATTTTGGTGATGCCATTATAGCAGATGGTGTGTCACAGAAAACCAGAGAATACGCACAGACATGCAAGTATACAAACAAAAGAACTTTGTTAGCAACTGGAAAACATATGTAGACATATACAGTTCCACAAGGAATTCCATTGTTGTCAATTATATGCTATGTTGGCAATTTGCATTTGTTACTATCCTTTTTGTGTGAGAAGATATGCCAAGAGTGCGGCTACTGTACCTTAGTTCGTCATTAATAGTTGCTGGGAATTGAATAATTTTTTTTTTTTTTTTTTTCGTTTCCTTTTGGTAACGCCCAATGAATGAATGGGCTGTAGTGTCACCCAGAGTATAGGATAACAAGTGTTATGTAAAAGCGAAGTTTGTGTTGTATATCTGCTATCGCCTGGTAGATGTAACAACCGTCCACACGCCATATATCACACAGTCTGTGTCGCCATGTGTGTTGACTGCATGTACTGGTTGTAAGATGTGCAGGCAATGTGGAGTGGAGTGACGACATGTGTAGCACAGCTGCATGTTGTGTGACGTCACTCTCACTCCTTCCTTCCCCTCACCTAGCTTGTTGCAACTACCTGTACGTACTCTTCCTTCCTCTCTTATCTTCCTGTTTATTGCTAGACATACAAGCATTACTACCTCACAAACCACGACAAGCACACACAATACATGTATATAAATAGTTCTACTCGTCAAACAAGGCTGTACACGACACTCACACTTCTACTTCAGTCGCATTGGCAAACTGATTCGTGAATATTATGAAATATTATTTGCTTTTATTTTATACCTTGAATACTTATTTTTAAATCATGTTGTATCTTTCGCTGCGATTGGAAATAGTTTAATGGTCTCGCCTATCACGCGCTTAAAATACGTCGCAGTGTGTTTGTGAATACGTTTTTTTTTTTAAAGAAACTATTCCACACATGCCCAATGTGTCTACGTACTAAAAGAAAATACACTCTAAACGATGAATGATGAGTAGTTTCAAAGCGTCGTGTCGATTAGAAGTATAATTTCGGAGCTCCTCAAAATGGCTAAAAATAGCTGTTTCAACCTGTTATATGTGAAAAACGACTCACGGGAAACGTGTGAAACTTGTCTAGGAACATGCAATGGACTTTGCTTTTACAACTTTCCACCAATAAAGAGACGGGGTGACCACTGGAAGTGTCAGTCAGGCGAGTGATCTACGATACCAAGTACTGTAGTGTGTTGTGGTAGAGGCGATACCGCACTAGTTGAGCCGGTCAACATCGCCCTTGGCGCCGTGCCTCACTCACACTAACACACGACCAGTAGGCGGGCGGCCTAAGGGCGCTGTCTACGACAATTTTATCACCATTTTTTAAATTTTTTATTTATACCAGATATTTGTTTTCCTTATTTTAGACACAAAATGTGACTAAATTTGACTATTATGAATTTTTTTATCTCATAGTTTTCGCGTAATGGCTTTTTAAATTCCTATTTTGTATGTTTCCGTTTTAAGGACTACACTAAAACCAACTAATGTACCAAACTAAAAGAAAATCACAGTGGATAAAGATATTGCAGGCTACAATGACATGCTCATAAAAATAAAGAATAAAAGTTATTTGTATTTTTTAAAAAATATTTTGAATGTTTTTAATTTTAATTTTCAGTTTCAGCATTGTTTAAAAACAGAAATAATATTTATTCTTTATTTTTATGAGCATGACATTGTAGCCTGCAATGTCTTTATCCACTGTGATTTTTTTTTTCAGTTTGGTATATCAGTTGGTTTTAGTGTAGTCGTTAAAACGGAAACATGCAAAATATGAATCTAACAAGCCATTGCGCGAAAACTATGAGAGATAAAAAAAATTTCATAAGAGCCAAATTTAGTCACATTTTCTGTGTAAAACAAGAAAAAAAATATCTGGTACAACAAAAAAAAATAAAAAAATGGTGATAAATGCGGTAGACCGCGCCCTTAGATATGACCCACCCCTCTTCCTCCCATACAAGTAAACCGTGTATTGGCTCGTGTGTGGAACTGGTAGAAGTAAGGCACACGTGACGTTCATACGAGAAACAACTATACTAGGTATATAGACCAGTACCAGTTAGCTCTATACTAATAAGAACATATGCAATAGTGCGGTAAACAATCTAGCGTCAAGGGTTGGAACTATTTAATCGATTAATTTATAACTTTTCTGTTCACATTTATTTTTCTTGTGAACTGCTGTTTTAGTGATTAAGTTTTGGTCGTGGCGATGGAAAATTTTCTCCGCCGTGCTACGTTGGCATTGCAAATACGATACTATGTATTTATTTTTATTTATATCTTAACCTCCGAAATTACGCAACAGGTGCGCTAGGAGTTGTCATATTCTCAAAACATTAATTAGTTCACAAGTACACGATATTGTTCGCACAGTATGTACAATGCAGAGGAAATAATAACAGTGATGGTTACCTACCGTACGGACATATGTAAGAATGCAACTGTGTAAACACAATTATATAAATAACTACATATGCTATAACAATAACTTATAATTGACAAATATTCACAAGCACTAGCATAGTATGCTTAGTCCAATAAATGTGTATCGACAATTCAAAATTATCGTAGTTACTGTCAAGTAACACCAGAAGGAGACGTATAATATTCATTGAAGCTGTAATACATCTTTTCAAGGAGGGAATTTTGTAACTTTGTTTTAAAGTTTAAGAATGTTTTAAGTGTAGCTTATTAAGTGTGCTGAAAATTTATGAAATAGTTTACTAACTGTAACATATGGCTGGTTTCACATTTCTTAGTTCTGTGGCAAATATAATGTGTAGCTAGATTTTATCGGGTAGTGTGTGAATGAATGTTCTGGTTAGTAAAGTGTTGTTGAGGCCAAAAATAATTGAAATATAAATGAATAACTGATATTTATACGAGGAAGGATCTTTTATGTTTGCTACAATACGTTTAATTTTCTTTGCATTTTGAATATATTTATTCAGTTGTCTGAAGCATTCAAAAAATACGCCATAAGTTAAGAGTTCACTTTTACAAAGTATATAGTGTTTGTTGAGAGCATGTTTTAACTGAATGCAGAACAAAACCTAGAGACCTTAGTATTCTGGATAGAGCTATAGTGTGCTATTTTCAATTCAAGTTCATGTCAATAATTAATCCTAAAAATTTGGTCTTATTAACTAAAGACAGGACATTATTTATTCTTGCTCATTGGAGTGTAATATTCAATACCTTGTCCGCCAGTGTGGGTGGGCACATTTGAAGGTCGAGAGTATTTGAGAGTACCTATGTAGTTATTTCATAATGAATGAAATGTAGTGTGGTGTTGTCAGTTGGTCGTGTTCTCGCAGGATTACACAAGCATGCTCGGTATTGGTTTATATAGTGAACGTACAGTACCGTACATGTTGACTGTTGGTCAGCAAGGCTGATGCTCGCAGTGCTGTACTACACGACCTTGAAGACGTCCCGCTGTGCTGTGCTACATAGCCGCAGTGACTGTGCCTGGCGGGGGTCAAGGGTCGAGCCAACCACTCTGGCCTTGGCCCACCTACCCCTACCGCCCCTCCCCCCTCCTCACAGCGTCCTCAGGTTGCGGCTTACTTTCCAAACATACCACCAGTTACCAGGCACAGTTTTCATTTTGCTTCCACAAACGCACCAAGGCAACTAGTCCATATTCATGCTGTTTTAAGAAGTGATATATTTTAAATCATGAGAGGGGGCAGATATCGCAAAATAGTTACATAGCAATGTTGGAAATTGTTTGTAATATGTAGCTTAAGTTTTTCAAAACATTAGTTTTATAATTATGGCTATAGTTATTGACTTTAAATACGTTTAATTAATTCTGTAACTAGCCAAAATTATAGAAACTTGTGTTTTGTAAAAAATGAAGGTGTACATACTCCAAACCATTTTGAACATTTCTATGTAACAGTTTTGCAATATCTGCTCTATTTCATGATTTAGAAACTAAAACTCGCAAAAGCAACATAAATACGAAGGCCTACCCGTGGCCTGGCTGGGTGTAGGTTCTTCAAGCGCTCGAGTCTGATAGCTATAAGAGCTTAGCACGATTATACTTCACTCTTCACCTTGACCTCTAGGCGCGTGCCATACTTACATCACCTCTACTACATGTTTGCTGGAGACACTGTGTTTCTATACATAAAGGTGTGCTGCATGTCTATATATATACGCAGGATGGTCACGCTGAAATAACTGTGGAAATGCCGTATTAACAAATTCTGATCTAATGATGTGCTAAGAACCAAATATAGGAATATAGACATAGACGTCATTTAAATACTGTTAGTATATATAATGGTTTATCGCGGGAAAACTTGACTGTTTGCTGGATTCCAACACACGTTCAGCTTACCAGAACATTATTGGCCTCTGCGTGTACTTGGAGCTGTTACCCTATTTGACTGAGCCAATAAGAACCCTGCTATTGTAATATTTGATGGCTGTTATTGGTCCGCAGAAAGCTATGTTGTGTCAGAAGTATATCACAGAATCACACATCTGACAAGAAACTACAGTGTTTTCAAGGGTATGTTGGCACAAAACATTCCGCAATGTACCATCATGTGTAACTATTAGTAGAGACACTGGTAAATCGCGGGAAAAGTTGATTGTTTGCTAGTCTCCAACATGCTATGTATAACACTGAAGATTTGGCTCCTATATTGGCTATCGTTTATATGAAGCTCTGTGTCACTTCAACAGACGCAATTAGAACTGTATAGTGTTAACACAGAACGTGTGTGATTTGCCAGAAAACTGTTCACACATGTCACGACTGAGATACCACAGTTTATTGGAGTCTATGTTAAATATTTTCGCGATTTTCCAGCGTCTCTAACTACGTGCAAAGTCCGCTTTGTCATCTGGTGACAGGCTAGACTTGACTCATCTATATAACTCACACATGTGAGGATGATCCGTGAGTTTATTGCGTGTTGGACACGGCGTGTGTGACGTCACTGGTGAGCTGGCAGTGTTCTCGACGGCGGACATGATGTGTGAAGACTATGACAGTCGTACATGTATATTACAATCAGCGCTCAGTTTCTATAGTCTACTGCGAGGAAATACTAGCAAGCAGATATCACTGACTCACGTGTGGCTGTTCACAAATAACATGTCTCGTGTCCAAGTGTTTCTCCTTCACTTACGACCTCAGCAAGTTGTCACCTTATTTCTTTATAAAAGCTAGACAGTTCTTTTATTCTGTTGTAACGAGATGCTATGGATCATGCAATTCACTGCGATTTTCCTAGTTCGAGTTGGAAGCCAATCTCTTAGGAAATTCTTTTCGGACTGATACAGAAATCTGAAACTAATCACAGCTGAAATGTCTTATCAGTTGATGTTGGCTAACATGTTTTTATAACATGTATTTTTTTTCTCACATTGTAATGTTAGGAAACGTTTCAATATTTTACAACTTTTTACAGCGTTTCTTATATGTTCAGAACATTGGTGTTGTGAAAAGGCTTTATTATTTTTCTGTAATCATGTTGTTTATTTTTCATTACGTTCTTCAGTGTAGTAGCTAAACTAGAATGAGGTGAGCTTTACACTTTACTGCTAGTCGAAAATTGAAAAAAGTACGTACATGTTTGTACATGCTGACTATTTGTGGGTACAAAAACGAAATATCAACAATTATTAATTTTTGCTTAATTTTTTTAAGTTTGTGTGATATTGTTTAGTTGTTAATGAATATTGACAAAGGGCCAGACTGCAATAAGGTACAATACTCACCGAATATAGGTAATTTGTACGATTTAGTTCGGTGTTTAGTCGCTAAAATAGATGCAACACGATTTGTAAACTTTTTTAAATTTTTTTAAAAATTAATTTACATTCATGAAAAATATGTAATGGTTAGGGGCCGGACAATTTCACTGATTCAATGACCTGCATGTTAGAATCAAATATCCTATACATACTCAAGCCCCGTCTATTCGTTCATTGTCCGTTGTTCCACTGAGTAGCAGCTGGTGGACAAATGGTCGGCACTTGAGTATGCATAGGATATTTGATTCTAACATGCAGGTAATTGAATTCGCGAAATGTTCCGGCCCCTACTTCTAGGAATTAAACTGTGGAAAGAAATTGAGTCGATGTGGTCTAGTATCTTTACAATGAAATGACTTATTTGCTCGCAAATGTCAGGGTCTTGAACAAACAGTGTCAGATATCGAGTAGTAATGTGGACCGCAGCGAGATACACATATATGAAGCTTCGACAAGTTACTAGCCATGTTCGTCACGTTGGCAGTGTTAATGATATTGCACACGTATATTTTCCCAGAGAATCATTGACTTACTGTGTAAACTGCGTGGCTTGTATGTTGGTAGGTAGGCAGAATGTGGAGACGAAAGCTACATACACATACAATGTCTTGGGGTGATGAGGAGTTAATTGTGCAGGGCAGGCGGCGTGCTAGGAAGAGTCGTGTATATAATGGATGGAGGGTCTGGTGGGAATAAAGCGGGACAGTGGAGAGATATTGTTGGAACTATGACGGTTTATTTGAGGGGCTTGGAGCGACATTGTACGAGCGGCGTCATCCATTCACGTCTTCTAAGTGTGCTATTGTGAGTGTTGACGAACCATCGGCCAGGCGACATTCATGCCAGAGTTGACAGAGGGAGGGTTAATTGCGCCTACATTGGAGCATTGACCCTTGTCAGCCTCTGCTGCTGCCTGCCTGGTTGGTCGGTTGAAAGTTCTGGGCGCCTAGTCGAGGGTAATGGGCTGTGTCAACTGTAGAAAACATTGTTATTACGTTGCCTTTGTCCTCGCCCGCATCTGTCGCACATCCGCGCAGTCAACAAGATCTGAGGCTTCAACATAACATTTAACTTACAACTAGGACCACTGATCTTTTGGTGGAAATAATTTGATATCAGACTAGACTGTATACTCGCTTGATGTCTCCCATTGGCCAACACATGTCGTGGTCTGCCGCGGAGAATGCATCTGTCCAGTACTGAAAATTCCCCTCCTGTAAAGCGGTTACATACGTAACTGCGGCCAATGGAATCGCAGATATTTTATTTGTCAAATGTTTAGGATAGCCGAAAAATGGTCGTGTTTTCTCAGATCTAACATATGTAAACAATTTCAAATCACCACCACATATTAATTTTATTAAGTTATGTATCTGTATAAAACAAAAACTATTGTCTTCAGAATTTTGTCAGTTTTTAAGTCATACCAAAACCAAACATCGCCCACATGGAAGTGCCTTTTACCATGATAGTCACATGTCTGCCTCAGTTTGTCCCATAGCTTTATGTCCTTTATCTACAACTATGCTTCCTTCGTGGTCAGTGATTGGTAGAGGCTGTACGATCTCGCGCATTCAATTACCTATAGGCTAGAGTCCATTATACTATACTATGCGTACTCAAGCCACGTCTATTAGTTCATTGTGTGTTGTTCCACTGAGTAGCAACTAGTTGACGAATATACGGGGCCTACAGGTCATTGCATTCCCTAGTCCCTAGCGATAGGACGTTGTAACTGTCGGCGTCTGGGTGGTCTACCATCAAATGACAGGCGCGTGGTTCCCAACAACACTACTATTATTGGCACAGTTAAATAAGAGACGTGTCTGAACAAACATACTCTGCCAATAACCATGAAGCATAGCTGCCGTATGCACGTGAGGCATTGAAACACACTGGGGCAAACATATCATGTACTGGTGCGATATACTTGAATGTCGCTGGCACTGCACGGTCGGCTTTGTTCTACATCTGCCTCTGTGTGTAGTTAGTTTCACTGCCTCGCAGCTGTGCTTCATGGTTATTGTGAAGTGACGTCTCTCATTAGACAGCCAATCACAACACCGCTCGTCTGTGGTTTACTGGTAGATCCCCGAGACTGTTGAAAGCCCAATCACTGGCCACTAATCACAGATGTTCATGAGGCATTGCAAACATATTACCGACACACAACACTGCAGGAACCACATTAGATAATTAATATCTACCCATTGCTTGCCTGAGGCGTGCCTTGTCATCTCCTCCTTACCTTTTATATTCCTCATTTCTCCTCTGTCTTTACTTTTACATTCGGTTCGTTTTTGTTGGTTATTTTCTTGCGATTCTTTGGTTTTTGTTCTCTTTTGTTAGTATTTTTCCCAACCGTGGGTCCCTCTCACCTTCCTGTTCGGTAATGTTAAATTTATTGCATCACGTGTGTGCTTGTTCCTGTGCTGGCAGCTGCTGTGGTCGCATCAGTGTACTGGTAATGAGGTGAGCACTTGTAATGGCCAGTGAGAGGCTCGATGCCGTACTTACAGTTAGTTAATATTTGCTGAAGTAAGTAGCTAGATACATATAGTAGTGAACCTGCTGCTTGCCCTCCCAGTCCTCATACTCCTGTACCTTTCTTCGCTAACCTACCACCTAACATAGGCGTGTCGAGTTATACAGCCACACTATGCCCTACTTTCATTCTGAAACATTTCTTTTGTTTCGTATTTGTAACTAACCCGTAACGAAAATAATAAGGATAGATGTTCTCAATACTCTAGTGAGACGTCATCCAGATGATGAACTAATATTGATTAATTCCCCCTCCCCCTTTTTTACACACACGCACACACAGCTTTTATTTCTGTAGTAAATAGTGTTACATTAGTAGAAGTTTCTAATGACTGCATTAGCCTCCTGGGGAAATATTTTAGCAGCATAGTATCGACGTAACGACATGGCAAAGTCAAAATGTGCATCTTGTAGCATACTCCCGATGACAACATATGAACATATATATATATATATTTATATATATTTAATTTTATTTAAAATATCCATTGAACACAGCGCATAACTGCAGTCGACTTATCTTGATATGAATTCTTACTGCAATGAAATAACTAACAATGTCATTTTCTAATTTTTAAAAATATTTATTTACTACAACAGCCGTTACTGTGTATATGATTGTTGAACCTCGTTACACTGACTTTGAGAAGTGCGTTGTTTCTTCTGAACACCGCAGAGACATTCGAACAAGCCAGGTGGCGCAACAATAACACGCTGTGCTCGCATTCTGGAGGTCCCGGGTTCGAGCCCTGCCCCGGCCATCCTGACCACAGTTTTCCGTGGTTTCCCGAAGTCGCTCCAGGTGAATGCTGGGAGGGTTCCGTAACAAAGACCATGGTCGACTCCTCTCCCAGCTGCTGTCATTGTACCAGGTTGTGTCGCCGTCTATATGACCTCGCTGTGGACGAGACGTACAACCCACATAACTTATGTCACGACATTCGCTGTGCAGCAGTGTACGAACATTTCTGATGAAGGTCTGGAGTGCCTTACAACATGGTTCCTTCAACACAAGTGAAAGTGAATTTTCCACATAGTTATACACTGGTATTAAAAGGTAAAGTGCAGATTGTCAAGTCCACGGTCGTAGAACAGGTCTGGACACTCGCCTGGATATTTGACCCCCTTGTTGTTTGGCTGTAGTTCACCAAGTTACCGTGAGTGTTGTGCGTTATTGGCGCTGCAGTTAGGGCGGTCGGACTCAAACTCCGCCCACTTCCTTCCCCCTAAGATAAACAATTTTTCAGAACGTAAGTTTTATCAATGTATGAAATACTTCTTCGCTCACAATTTTAAATCATGGCTCCAGCAATCTTTATTTACTTTATAATGTTAACAGTGGAAAATAGTGGGCGGAGTTTGAGTCCGACCGCCCGGATTACAGCGCTAAAAAGTACGGCATTCTCGGTAACTTGACGAACTACAGCCAAACAACAAGGGGGTTAAGCAAAATACATTGTTAGATAGGCGAGTGTCCAGACCTGTTCTTCTACGACAGTGGTCATGACCGTAGTAAATACTCGGCATATTTCTTAACACCCAGTTTTATTATTTTATTTATTTATTTTTAATTCCGAGAAAAAGTATTAGGTTATTTCTGAGTGCAAGTTAGGTTTGCATTTATACAGTAAATGTGTTTGACTTGCAATGTAGTATAGGCATGACTATTGAGCTGTCAACAGATTATTTGCTCGTAGTCAGTTCTGCCAATTATAACACAAACACGTTGCTGCACTGATTGTCACTGAGTTATAAGTCTACAGCTGAATAGCAATGTCTGCATTGTAGTGCTACGTGTGTCTAATTCGCTATATAATCGCACATTTGAAGTATTTCTTACCAGCATTTTAAAAAACCGAAAATTAAAATAATACAATGAGGAGTGTGAATCCAGAGCTCACTCTCTTGTTTATACTTTCCAGCGGTAGTTATTTTTTGCGCCTAAACGAGAGACGTTATCAAAATTATGTTTCGTAGTTTTGTTAGAAATCTTCTCCTCCATGTTGGTTGACTTCTTTCAAGGCAGTAAATACTATAGTCGCAGCTAGTTATGTGATTAACGATAATCTGGTTAATTGACTTTTTAGTCGAAACCATATAATTTCTTGTTTAGAAAAAATATTCCGGAAAATCCCGTTTTAAACAAAACTGCCAAACAAACTTTTGATATCTGCTCTCGTTGAAGTTTAAATATAACACCAGTAGTAACAAGAGAGCACTGCCTTAAGAGGGCGTGGCACATAATTCACCGCTAACAGCATTCATCTATAACTGTAGGATTCTCGAAGTCAATTTGCGAAGATCAAACAATAGCAATCCTAGACAATAGTTTTAGCCAACGTTTTAAACAAAATTGTTTCCAGTGTTACGAACTTCTGAGGCACAATCTCTGACGCCGGAACCTCGTGCATTGAACAACGGCGTAAGAGATCACGGGTAACGAATTGGTAATTCTGGATAAATATTAACTCATAAAGTTGGCAAATACCATTACCTAGGATTTCCGTTGAGTATTTTATCCATATTAGCTTCGAAAAAAGCGTAGAAATCAATCTACCACACACTCTTAAAGCTGCGGACTCGCATGTTTAGTGATAAATATACATAGTACAGTACTGCACGCTTGTCAGTGTCGCCCTTATAGTTACATTGTCTTCAAGTGTTCCGTGCCTGTGAACTATCCAGGCTACTGATAGCTGTACTGCAGTAGCTGAGACATGTAGTATATTACATCTAGTCGATACAGCTAGGAGGTGCCCCGTCAAAGTTACGGTGACGCAATACGACTGTCAATTATATATGCGTTACAAATATATAAGTGCCACTTTTCCCCTAACTGTTTATGCGTCTGTAATACCTTCAGTTGACTGATGTTTGTTGTTCATAGGTTACCTACCGGCTCGTTCATCGCCTTTTTGTTGTGTTGCACAAAGACTTGTTGAGACTGTTTGCCTGAGAAACTTCCTACAATACATTTTTCATTTCGAAATAATGAATCGCAAGTAACGTTATAAATCGCTTTAAAACATTGCTTGTACGTAAAGAACAAACAATCTCAGCTTTCTTAATGTACGGTGATAATATTACAAACCTTATTTATAAACGTCCATCATGCAAAGCCGCGGTCGTTTGTGCGATGCTGAATCTAAAATAATTTATCTTTTTAGCTAAAACAATTTCCAAATCATATTTTTTGGCGAGTGAATTAAGTTACCTTTTTACATGCCTTAGTATATCTTCGTAAGTAAAGAACCTGCCGTAGTAGTGAATCGACTTGAAACTCGCCCTGTATAACTGAGTGTGTACAAAGACGGCAATGTTGGCAACACTGTGGCGTCTACACTTATCAGCGGTCGCGTTTCAGACAGCAGCTGGTGGCAGGACTTGACGTCCGAGCAGTTTCCGCCGACACACACTTCCGGCACGTGTTTACCACGTGGCAATGTCAGCGTCGACACGTGCAGTAAACAACACACAGCTGTTCACAGAAGTGAATACGTTGGTACTTCTACACTAATGAAGTATACTTTCTGTGTGTCTGTGTTTATAAATACAATCTTAGTTCAATGTTCTTCATGACATACAAGTATTGATCTTAGTTAAAACATCAAACTTTGTAATATCAACTAAGGTTAATTCTACTACAGACTATATAAACTCAGTGTTAAAAGTTGACAAGAGACAACTGCCACTGCTAGTTGTGTTGGTAACGGTAACGGTAATGGTGCAAAGTGACCTATCATAATTTTTCGTGAATATAAAGTTGTTCACTTCCAATATAATTAAATGAACTCTGTCTGTGCCAAGCCTAGTGAAATGTAATTGTACTGGGGTCTCATATTTTATTAGACTCCTCAGCGACAGCAGCAAAACTAGCGGCAGAATAGTTCCCTCTTCCAAACTCTCTCATAAGAAAATACAGTTTCTTTCCAAGTTATAGTATAATTATCCCTAGTTGAACATATTTTGTCAGGTTAAAGAAGGATTACGTACTAATTTCACCAAAGTTTTTTATACAGATTATGGAGCCTTTTGGTGTGAATCATAGGATCGGCTGAAGAGTATATTTGTGGGTCTATTCTTGTAGAAATTATAAACAAGTGAACAAATGTAAGGAAGCAGATCTAGGATGGATTGTTCCCTTCTCGTTAGGTCCAGCTTACCTCGAAGTGTATGTATGTATACACACATGTAAATTGTGTGAGAAGCCACGCTGTTAGTGTGTATTACGTACAGTACCTGTAAAGTTAGATTTATTTTGTGTCGTACTAAATTCGGGTTGTGCATGCCATTAAAAATTACTATTGGTTCTATGTGCCAAGACAGTGAATAAGTTAATGAAGGGTTTGTCAGAGGATAATGGAATGTTATGAATACAATGTTTGAACTACTGCAGCCATAGCTGCAGCATTACCAAGTTAACCGACAGTTGGTACTTCTGTAACAACGAGCGTTCTCGGCCGTGCGTTATTTAGTGCTTAACATTGGCAAGACTCTCATTTCATTCGTATTCTCAATTAACACGAGCATTTTTTAAACTCCCTTGTCTTTCCTTTCACCAACATGTTTCCGCGACCCTGAGAACTGCAAAAACTGTTTTCTTAGAGTGTTGTAACTTCAGAAACTCCCCCCTCCCCCCTCCCCGATACGTAAGAGCACTATAAGCATGCGCCGGCCTTTACTACATAATACTCATGAACATAATTGTAGGGTGAATATTGAAGTCACATAGGACTTGCTAGTAAGTTGTCGTGACCAGGGTCAATGTATTCCCTGTGTATGTACGCAACCACGAGCTACGTGGACAACAAGCAAATATAATTGGCGCAGTGATTGGCAGATGTTCTGAACCACTTTATATGTATAGGTGATTCGGAATAGAATGAACACTTAAAAAAGCCCTGATTAATTTCTATTTTCTGCCAGTTTATATCTTTCCGCTGCATGTAAACATCAACATTGCCACCTGCTTTTATTTACATAGGATCGTCCAATGTTTACAACTACATTAAACTTCTCCGATACATTTTAGCTACAATATTTACTCATTAAATGAACGGGGCTGAATATAAAAATATAGTAAAAAGTAACGTTAGTTATAAATACCTGCGCGTTTATGTCTCATAACGCTGGTTTCTCTCCATCGACTAATTTATACAACATGCACTATTGCTGTTACGAATCTCGTAAATGCTGGCATATTTTATTTGAATTTGTAACTCAAAACCGCCACTAAAAACAGACATGACACACGCAATTCAATAATTCAAGTTTCGTTCAGTTCTACTGCCACGAACAACGACGACGCACCACTTCAGAAACTATAAATAACGTATTTTCTTAATATGTGAAACGAAAAGTATGTTGTTTCTAGGCTGGCAAACGTAAAACATAATTTACAGAATACCGATGGTTTCACATAGTTTGGCAATAATATTCATAGTAATTTCCAATACTTTTGAATCTGTATATACGCACAACGGACAAACACACGCAGAGACAAACACACGCAAATGATGCAAGTGGCGTGGCGGCGAAAAAACAGCGAGAACCAAGGCCGTGGCGAGAACCTACCTCCGATGCCACCTGTCGGTGGAACTTTGAACTGTCTGAAGCGCGGCGCAAGCTGTAACGAGCAAGATGATGTGAGGTCGACGACAGCGTCACATTCTCCTGCCGCCAATCGAGTCTAATTGTACTGTAAGTAGGAATGTCAATAAGATCATAAATAAATATTTTGAAGTATATTAAATACAGAGAGATCGATTTCATCTGATGTTCTTTCAGTAATGTTGTATTCAAATAGGAAAATACACGGTACTACATGCGACGAATCGCTACCAACCATACAAGCAGTAAAGTAACTTTTGCTAATGGTGACTTATATGTAGTAACAGCTAGTGATTTTTTTTCAAAGGTTAAATCTTTAGTGCTCACTTTATCCCGAATGACCTATAGGGAGATGTCATCAGGAAGATGTGTTTGTGAGGCTAACACGCACATAGTGAGCTTCCTTCATGTAACAAACTATGCAAGACGGTGTATATGTATAGCTGTGTATGTCTGGTGACATGACATGTATGGTATACGTTACATAAAGAAGTACCAAGGAAACAATTCACGCCAGCTTAGCCCTCCGTGTCTATAGGTGGCGCGGTTATCGTCGAGCGTGACACTCTAGCCCTTATCACTACCACGTCTCACCGTACATAGGCGGGTCGAGTGTACAGTGGCGTGTAGTGTACTTGCTGTGTGTAGTACAGTGTGTGCGGCTATACAAGGCACAGGGCCACGTGTCAGACACGTGTTGTCTAGTACACACAGGGAGTGTTGTAGTCGCTAGTCACTGGCGTGGTCTTAGTTCCCCGCCATCCTCCTTCACTTGGACGTAATTACACGCTCTTAGGCTCCAGTGTTGGTTGCCAGTGTCAGTACGAGGTGTGGAGGGGAGGCCCCCGCCGCGGCTAGTCACCTTGCGTGGAGAAAAGTCAGAAACCCTCATGTTTACATTTTAAAATATAATACATGTTACAACGTTACTTTAAATGCACCTGAACATTATCCATACAGAATTATTTTCGTTTATACCTGTGGCAGTTGCGCCTCTTCTAAAACTCCAACACTTCCGTTTGTCGTTATCAAATATATGGTATTCGTTTTCCTGTACAACAAAGTATAACACAAACTGTTTATTCTCTGATAATAGATTTTCTCGTGTGACAGCACAGCACCGCTTTCAAGGTTTCTGATTGGCCGAACCTTTCATACAGTATTAGTGTTAAGAAAAAAGGTGAACCGGATCCAATTTGCATTGTGTTCGGGTTTATATTAATTATTTACGTACCATCAACACTTCCTCTCAGCGCCATGTTGTGACGTCACAAATCATCTCATCCATGGCTGTGCCAATGTTATGGCCATCATGTTCTGGGCGCAACAAATATCTACATCCGTGCTGTGTTGTCACGTTGAGCACAAGACTGTCACCATGTGATGTTTGTCACTAATATTGTCATCTGTAATTCCACGCATGATCCACGTGGTATGCTTATGAGCCAAGCCCCGGAAATCCTACATAAAAGGTGTTGTAAAATTGCCTGAACTCATTTAGGAAGATCTGTCCTCACGCCTAGAGGAACAACAAATATTGTATGGACATAGGTCCTAAGTGCATTATTTATGCTCTAAATTTCGTAGTTCATGATTAGAGATTATAATTTATGGCGGAAAAACTTTATTTATTGCTGGCTTTCACGTGTACGGGGAGCTGTTACCGTATTTGACTGAGCCAATAAGAATCCCGCTAGTGTATGCCTGTATTAGTCTGTAGACAGCTACGTTGTGTCAGACGTATGTCACGCGATCATATATGTTGCAAGGTACTACGGTGTTTTCAAGGGTATGTTGGCACTCAACATTTCCGCGACATACCATCATCACCTGTAGTCATGATGTATAGAGTATAGTGGATAGCATACAGACTGGATCGTGGCTGTGTGGAATGGTATTCCAGGTAATATTGCTACAGTAGGCATTGTGCGATGTGACGTGCCACACTAAAATGATCCAGCTCACTGTACATGACAACCATATTACAGTATTGGCGACATTTCAGGTTTTTCTCGGGTGGTTAAGGGAGGGGGGGGGAAGATATTTTTGGTGACCATGACCTTGTTGCATCTTTTTTATTAATTTAGCATACATAAATTACAAACTTTAATAATAAAACTTCAGTTTTATGTGCTTACGTTAGTATTTTTGAAATAACAAAATACACAATTTTTTTCTCATTTCCTTCTAAATCCAGGGGGAGCATCCCTCCCCCCCCCCAAAGTATTACAGTAACGGTGCGTTTCCAGTTTATTTACACATATTGTACGTTCCTCTACATTAGAGAGTTGTTCCTTGGAAATATTGCCATGCTGAGTATGTAGGCGCAGTAATGAGTGAGCTAGAGTGACATATTGTAGGAGACAGTGAGAGGGAATGGCGGGTGTGACGTAGTAGAAATATCAGCGTGTGTGGAGAGTGAAAGTAGCGACATGACGTGACAGTATACGTTCTGATTGACAGTTGTCATGTCGACAGTCTCGTAGTGTGCAGTAGTATTCTAGGACACACACTAACCACGTGACCTGTGTGTTTCATATCATGGCCTAAGGTGCTTGCAGCAAGTGCTGTATTGCCCTGGTGTCTCTGTGTGTCCATCTCTTTCTACAACTGTCTCTCAGCTGCCTAACTGTGACAAAGTATAGAAATACAACATGGGGAGTATACCGGAGTACCAAGGTACTGACTTTACCCTGGAGTGCAGGCTTGCTACTAGACTATGTATAGTACACTTCCGCTCTGTTGTGACGGATGACACGGAATGTGTCTCTACATGGGCGTCATTTAAGCATTTTGATTGGGTGGCAAGGGTTACCAGGTATAAAAGCGTTAAAAAAAAAAAAAAAAAAGTGAAAATTGAACAGCTTCCGTCAAAATGGTGTATTTACTTTTGTATTGATTATTTAATATCATTAACTAAGTTAAATAACAGCGTAATGTAAAATTCTAAAGTAAAATTGTATTCCTAAGCTAAGAAAGAGAATTTAATGTTCTCTATCAACAACATTTTGGGGTGTCAACTGCCACCCCTTGCCACCCCCCGAATTACGCCTGTATGACCGCACAGTGGTGATACGCCGGAAGTATAGTGGCGGGGGAATCTGGAGACACCAGAGAAAACCCGCTGATCAGCGGCATCGTCCGGCACGATATCCGTGAACGCCCTGGTGGGAGGCTAGTGTACTAACCACTGTGTCCTCCATGGTAAAAGCAACATGGCGGCCTAGTGAAGTATCGCAAACTGTTATAGTGAGGCGAGACAGACAGACAGTGCAGTGCAGGCTGTATGTAGGGTTGCTGGTATAGTTGGTAGGACTGACAGGCAGGCAGGGAAAGCTAGTTAGTGACGTAAGGGCGTGGTAATAACGTCGTGTCAAGGTGCCTGGCCTGCTCATTGTGTGATAGACGACCTTCAAGCTTGTCTACAACCATTGTCGCAGTATCTCCTGCCTCTATGTACACTAGTATAAGCCGCTTGCCAAGCGCTTCCAGTGCGTCGCACGTGTTTCTAAGCCCTCCAACATTGCTAAACATTGTTTTCTTCAGACTACCGTACTTTACAACGTACTAACCGGATGTATGTTAAACTCTGACAGAAGCGTGATTTGAACTTTGCTATAGACTGTCCACCAATAACATGGATGGTCACCGCCTGAGGTTCCATTGTTAACATGTGTCGACGGGAATGTTGCACTATACTTCAGCACTTGCTCATTGTCATTGGATGTGCCCTTCAATATAGCCCTTATAGCTCCCTTATCAATAGGGACCCTGGTTTTTCGCGGAAATTATTTTGTCCCACTTTGTGTCTGTGCCTTTACGTGCTCATCTGTAGTTCTGCTTTGTGGCCAGTGATTGGATATTGTAACTGTCACGAGCCTTGAGATTCTACTGGCAAATCACAGCCGTGTGGTGTTGCACGAACGTTATTGTAATTGGCTCAGTCAAATACACCATGTAGCAGAACTGCAGATGTGCACGTAATGCACAGAAACAAACTGGGGCACAAATCTCTTACCGAGAAACAGGGATCTGTAGTCACCGCTCGCGCTGTCTCTAACCCGTGGGTAGGCGCGCTCATAATACCACCAGTTCCTATTTACAAATCTGATATAAAACCGCTACATAGATTTGTTAAAGATAAACTTAACTGTGAGCAATATCTCGACTAATTTTTCCTAACAAAAACAATTTGTTAATCGACTTGTACAAAATTTCCTTACTTCTATAATTGGACAAATTTACATAATTTTTTGTTTGAAAAAGTTAAGACTACATAGTAAATATATGTAGTTTTCTTTAAGTATATGTAACGGTTTTCGGTATCAGGAGTTAAAGAATTATATTGGTAAAACCAACTTTAATAGGAACCCAAGATCTTGAATAGTAGAAAATTAGTTTCTTTCCCTAAGCGTACACAATTGAACAGTTACTGCTTGCGTTGTTGGAAATCGTAGGGTGAACCAGTCACACAAGAGGTCTGTGTGAGACAGTTTATAATTCGCCCAGTAACAGCAACTTGCGTTTACTTACACAATGTACACCACACATAAATGTGAGCTGGCACGTCATTGTAGTGTTATATATATATATATATATATATATATATATATATATATATATATATATTGTAACGAGATCGTCACAGGTTTTAAAGTTTATTTATGTTTGATGATATAACGAACTGAGAAAGACTTTGCTATTATAGGAAGCATCAGAAGTTTTAGTGTTTTGACAGTTCCCACCTTACTATAGTAATTTTTGTTCAACTTAATTAATTTAATGTTATTATTGTTTTGTGTTAGATTAAGAAAATCTCTCACTCCTAGTTATTTGTAATAGACGTTAAATTATCTAAAAGCTATTTAAGATTGTTATGGAATTTCTGAAAACACTCTTATAACTTTTCTTCTTCGAAAATATTGAAAATATTTTATGAATATGTTAATATTATCAGAGTTTTGCATAATTGTTTATTTAAATATTTTCTTAATTTATTCTAACATCTGCTAAATAATTTTAATATAAATATGAAATACTTGTTTAAAATGTTTTACTACCATATTATTGTACCTAGTATAAGTATAATTTAACTTACTAGGTATAGAGTAATTATCTGCTCCAGAGTGGTTTCTCTGAGCAGATTGCAGGTTTTATACCTCTTTTGTTGATTGGTTGCCAAGGCAACGGCTTCCAATTTGTAGGAGAACATAGATTGGCATCTGCCGTACATTTCAATGGTAATCGGGTGAAGCCGATCATTTTCGAACATTTTCGAACTGCGCATGCGCAGGACGTTATTTTTCATGAGTCGCCATATTTTGGGTGGCAAAACAATAGCAGAAAGCAATGTAATTATGTAATTTTTTACAAAAATCTGCGCAAATTCTCTATTTGAATCGTACACCACAGTTTACAATTGCTTCAGGAATATAAATAAAACCGAATTAGCTCTCGCTGTGTGTATATACTTTATAAACTTGATGAATGTAAATAAAAGTTTCTTACCTGTACAAAGATAATCCTCCACAACGATCTAATATGTTTGTAAGGCCAAGAACTGCACAAACTTTCACCATAATGTGTAGTTAACAAAAAACTAAAACATTTTCATTCAGCTCAATGCTATGTTTACATGTTTTTGCCACCACTAGCTCTATCCTTGTGTTTAAACGTCGTCTGTTGGCCGGCTTCAAATTTGCTCAAATGCTTCCACTCCATAGACTAATACCTCCATGAGATTAGGGCCTATATGCTTTTTTTTGTACAGAGCAGAGAGAGAGAGAGAGAGAGAGAGAGTTTCCTGAATTTTGCTAGGTGAAGCATGTGGCAGAATCGGCCCAGGAGAAAATGGAAAATTTTCATTTCTGCCGTCAACCTAAGGTTAGTCTTGGGAACTCAATAGATAGAGGACAGTATGTCCGTCAGTTTTAGGCCATTTTGAGAAGAGGCCCGTCATCAGTAATATAATTAGGTTAATTTTTGAAGTGTCATGAAGACGACGAGACCTTCAGCCTACATTGTAAGGATAGCCATGTTGAATATGTATGCCTGTAGCGTCCCCACGCTTACCCATCTAGTGTACAAGGCCGACCATTCCAAATATTGACTTGGATATTTAAATCAAAATTAATTTCATAAAATTTTTCGTCTACTGATTTTAAATGAGTTTGGTGTGCCTAATATTTGCCAACAAGCTCAAACCCAGAGGTCCTGTGTCAGAATATCGTGTAAACCGACTGAGCAAACATACATACTTGTCTTGAATTTTAATTTTATCCCTAGCAGAGGAATTTTAATAGAACCCAGTATCAACTTTAACCAAACTCAAGCTATTTTCTACTCTATAGTAAATTGTGTCTAAACTATGTGTTTAACCTAGGGTGAGAGATATTAGATTTTTTTTTTATTATTTTAATTTTTCTTCAATAAACTGCTCTATCAATTCAGATGTGGGGCCTTTGTTTTAATGACGAACCTACGAGAATCTACATTGTGGTAAGAAAAGATATCTCATGCAAATAGAAATTATCTTATAAATTAATCCTTTCTCAACTCACCTTAGTCACCGACACTCAGTAAGTCACATAATCATCATCATCACTATAATATTAGAATAAATAAATAAATATATATATATACATACATACATACATACATACATACATACACTAGAGGAGCTTAGTCTGCATGTCTCGTACTTTTTTATTTTATAAGTATTTTAAATCACATTTTTATTCATATCCTTGTATACATCCTAATAAAAAAATTCAAAATCCAAATACTGTTCGTACATTTGGCTATTCGGTTTAACATTAATTTCTCATTGAGCTCATTATTACGTAATTGGAAGACAGCAATTTGAGAAGCAACTCGTTTATATACGGTGTAGAAATATTAGGTGTTATAAATATTATGTGTAAATATGACAATTATTTTATTTAAAAAATGAAATTATATCAAAGTTTGTAAATAAACTATGAAATTTAATTTAAGAATTTTGATATAACCATACTCGAGTGTTATCGTATTGTAAAGCCGTCGACAATTTTCAAGCAATTTTTACAACATTGTTAATAATTTTGTTAAAAACACGTGTCGTTAGCGATGTTCTCGTTCGTGTAAACTTTTGTGATAAATAGTAATTTCGAAATTCGCGTACGTTTTTTTCCCTTGTATTACGTGACGTAAATATTGACCACTTCGTATGCAGCTGTACAGCGAAGGTTTTCTTTACATTATGTTTACTGTAAGCGTTATACGTTTATATAGCTACATATTCCGTGGTTGTATTCGGCTCGCGCATGAGTAAAGTGATCAAGCCCATGATTATAATTCAACAGATAACACAAGGATACAAGTAGAAAATATATCTCAAGAAGAGTTCATAAACCGTGAATAATGCGTGATGTGTAGACTAATATGCGGGACTCGAAGTGACGTGAAGTTGTCATAAAAGTACTTAATGTAAGGTGGAAGCTTATTTATGTAGCTAACGGTATACGTCGCCAAAATAACTGTGTAGAAAGTGTACATTGAAACGTTCGTAGTTTTGTTAAGGATATTTTCCAGTCGATAGTTGTGACCAGTGTTGAATGACCGGAAGTCAGGTTGTGTGAAGTCAAGCCACAGACTGAGAGGACTGGCTACAGCTTCAGTGTGGGCGGAAGTTGCAACAATGCGGAAAACTGAACCCATCACGTCCTAGGTCACGCTATGTTTACACCACGCCAGTCTATTGGTTACCACGTTACCGCGATATTCAGTTGTTTACTGGTGACGTAGACATTTACCTTTCCTTTTATTCTATTACAACAGTGCATTCGTTAAGTTCCAGTGCAGAAAAACTCTTGGGAATACTTTCTACAAACTAAAATATTCTTCTGTGTATTATTATATACTTGCCTTACAAGCAGAAATGTTCGGAAATAATTCCCCAACCACGCAAACATGTATCATATTTGTGAATATGTTGGCGAAAAACACGTCATATGTTGCAACTTGCGGTTCGCTCACAAAATGCTGGAATAAATGTGCAACTCTTGCCGACACTAGTGTGTTCCATTTGTTATGATGAACTCTCAGTGCTGGGTCATATGACAGTGAAGCGATCAGCGGTCACGTCGCTTGTCTCCCACCAAGGAGTTTCGTGTTCGATCCCCGGCGGCTGACCCTCGTATGGTCGCTTGCCGGACAATGTCGCTGTGCGTGTTTTCTCGAGTAACTCCCGTGTACCCCGCCGCTTCACTCCGGTGCTGATCCATGGTCCATGGTATGGCATGTCGCAACTGAGGGGCGGTGGCAGCCTACGAGCCTGACAGATACCAGCTAGACGGGCGCTATCTCTGTCCTGATGCCCAGTCCTCATACTATATTATTATTAATAATATAATTGTGATAGCAAATAAACACCAAGCGAGGTGGACTTGCATTCGGGAGGACGCGTATTCGATTTCTAACTCGGGCCATTCTGATTTAGGTTTCCCATTGTTGACCGAAATTGCTAAGCTGCGTAAGGTTCCTAACTAAAGACCATGGCCTCTTCGTGTCTGTCCGAACCACTGGCTTTGTCTGTAATGACCTTCTTGTCAACAAGGCGTAACTTCTTACCATCTTACAAAATAACATTATGTATATTTGCAAACCAGTCTCGTTAGGTTCTTGGTGAACGAACACTTTGATTTTCTCTTTAGTTTTGTCATTTATCGTAAACTGTTTGATTCCAGCTGTGTCTACTTCATGATGTATTACTACATAGGAAGCTATCGTTAGCTGAAGTGTTGAAAGTTTTCAGTTGTGTAGCCAACTTGAGCCATATGAATGTAGCATCTTCAAAGTAAGCGAACACAGCTGTGCTTGAATGTGACGTAAACACGGGTTACTATGTACACGTCGTTGATTGACTAGAACATAGAGGCGGTGAAGCAACTGTTGGGCGAGCAATACTGGACCTTACTGCTCAGATGTTTCCTGGACCTGATGTAGTAGTTATATTACGGCAAGTATCCTCACCCTAGTGTATTTATAGCCACACCTGAAGTATTGTTGTCACCCCTTCTCCCTCCATGTACCGCCATATTGTGTCTAGTAACCATTAGCGTGTATATACACATTTTGTACATTATTCCCGCCCACCTCGCCCTTCAAACGAGACTAGTTTGCAAATATACAGAATATTATTTTGTAAGATGGTAAGAAGTTACGCCTTGTTGACAAGAAGGTCAGTACAGACAAAGCCAGTGGTTCTTCATGTGCCCACTGTGTCAGTGAACTTTGCACAAGAACAGAATGTCACACTATAAAGCCACCATTATCGTTAAAACCCTCCAACATAGCTGAAACTGGTGTTTTCTAACTACCGTACTTCAGAATGTACTAACAGGATGTAGGCTACGTAAAACTTGGATATTAACTCACACTGAATATTGCTTCATACGTTCCACTAATACAAATGTATGTTCACCTCTTATATAGTAAGAATAGATGTACGAGAATATTGCACGCTAGTTGAGTGCTTGGCTCGTTGTGGCTCTGATGCGCGCCTCAACGTCGCCCTCATAGCTCCGTCACTAGCGCACGAAGGCGGCGCCATCGTAGTGTCAGCACCGAGAAATAATGTTCTTAATTATAAGTCACCACGCTGCTTCACATAATATTACATCACAGAACATACTGTAAAGACATTCGCTTCGTGGCTAGTACACTGTCGTGTCAACTTTGACTGTACAGACACAACACAACCACAATACATAAACTATAATGATAGTTGTTAGTGATCGATTACTTGCAAACGTCAAGTTTAGTGCTTACATAAGGGCAAGCATTCTTTTAATTGATTTCATTTTAAGTAGCAGGTTTTTGTGTGTCGCTCGACCTGGCGTAACGCAAATCAGGATTTCCTATCTGACTGCGTTAGGTTGCACGAATGTGAGGAGGTTGCAGTACAATGTTCAGTTTCGTCGAATTTTCTCCACTTCCGTTGAGGCTCGTTTCCGACAAAGGCAGGCAAGGCGTGTTATACGGGATGTGTACTGTAGTCTTTCGATTACTCGTGTCGAACATCGAGTCCAGTTCGGAAATGTCGAGAGTGTGCTTATCAGCAGTATTGTTTGCCTTTCCTTGAGGTTCCACGAACCTATATCTACTTGCCCGTGTTTGAAGTCGGCGTTTCCTTCCCGATAAAGAGTTCCCGATTATTGTGTACTGACGGTTATCACAGTCCGTTGGTGTTACCCCATGTCTCCTAGCAAGCCATATGATCGGTCCGTGTTTGCCTCTGATGAGAGTTAGTTAAGGGGGCCGCCTACCTGCTCTAAGACGTGACCATATAATGTAATTAGTGGAAAGTCTGTTGCAATGTTTATCTGAGTCTAGCATACATGCGGTTGGTACTTTTTAAAGTATGTCGGTCTGAAAAGACAGTTTTTGGTTAATATGTCGGAGGGCTCCGAAACAGTGTTTTTAATAAGCATGGTGTCTTAAATATGACATTCTGTACTTGGCCAAAATGTTGTTTTCTTTTCGTATATTGGCACAATGGACACACGTGGTTATATGTTTGTAAAAATATTTACGGACACACTTCAACGCATTTGATGTGTGGGGTAGGCGGCGGTCTGAAGTAGTTAAAGGTAAGAATATTGTCGATGTCAGATACGAGAACTACGTAATTATACATTACACAAGCTTCATGAGTGATTTAATTATTAAGTAGCCTCTCATACGTGGCAGGAGTAATATGTACTGTACATATTAAGAGCAAACATTGTATTATATGTAGAGGCTAGAATCCATTGCACTATATATACTCAAGCCCCGACTATTCAACTAGCTGCTACTCAGTGGAACAGGCTCGAGTATACATAGTATAATGGATTATGGCATACAGCTCATCGAATTCAGGAAATTTTCCAGTCCCTAGTTATATGTAGTTTTGTCAGAATTTTTATAACCTTTGCAAATGAAGTAGCAAAATTGATTAATATTTTGTAAATTAATACTTCTTTCATCCCCGTCGAGTCTATAAACGTCCATCGCATATTCTTGAAACAATGCTATATTATACTTATAATAATTTTTGGATGTTTGTAAAAGCGTAACTGTTATTTACTTTGATAAGAAATACCAATTTCGAATGTCGTTAGGCTACACTGTATGATAAATGTGTTAGTTAATATGGGTGCAGATATAATACCTCAGCTAGGATATAGGAAGTGTAGTGTGGTCCTCCTACAGCCAGCTGGGGGAGACCTGGTAATGAGGATACACTTATCACGGGCGAGGGGACGATATATGGGCACTGCACTGCTGCTGCCAGGATATTAGTCATTACCTGTAATCATGACGAATAATTATCGTCGCAGGGAATCAATCATGATTACGCTCTCCTTATGCACAGTTATATATTTCTAATGAACCAAAAATTTTTTTTTTTGCATTCGAAACTATATACTTTATTAGTTTTAAAAAAATTACGACAGTGCAAATAATTAGACAATTTTTGACAAAATTACTTGGGAATAAATAAAATACAAATTTCTCTGTACCAATATTCACAACCAAACATTCCCAACCAGTTATTTTTGTAAACATGTCTATTGTTCGCATATCACATTTTCCCCCAATAGTTTCCTCATAGACTTTATTGTAGTGTACTTAGTTTTTTTAAAATATAAATGGAACAGTAGGCACTATGTTCTTTTAGACATTACAAATATATTAACGACTTCACACATGACGTAGGCCATTATTATTCTAAAAAGTTTACAAAGTTTTGCGTGTAAACTTTATCAATTGTTTTTTACGACGTGTCTTTCCTGTGAGTGAAAGCTTCATCATTGGGTAGCATGTGTAATACGCGTTTATATTTACTTGCAATGCATTTAGAGTATGATATAAATGCAGAACTTGACTAGAGTTAAATAAAAAAAATTAAATGCAGCGCTTATGGACACAGCTACGAGACAGAAGTAGCAGTTCCGGTCCAGTCGTCGAGATGAACTTGCAAGTGATTATATGTCAGAATGAACTGAACGGATAGAACAAGCTGTCGCCGACATATTGAATTGTTAGTTTGGTTGTGTAAGAGGTTACAATCATTTCACACTTCTAAAATAATAATTGGATATAATTTCCAAACAGCAAGAAGAAGAAATGGAAATAAATAAATGTTACCGTTTGGTGGGAAAGGTATTTGGGGAGGGGAGGGGATGTGTGTGTTAAATGTATTGTGAGTGTGTTAGTGGTATTGGAGTTGAGTGTAGAGTAGTGTAGTGATGTGTTGTATGTTGTATGTTGCAGGCGGAGGACGGCAACTGCGCTCTACTGTACGAGCTGCGCAGCCGTGTTGCTGGTGAGTACTGTGATACCAAGTGCTCACTTTACACTAGGTAGCCTATACGTATGGGAAGTAGACATGAGCTAGTTGAACTACCTGCATGTTGGTATACACACAAGCCCCGACTATTTATCCACTAGCTGCCTCTCGCACAGTATGTATAGTACAGTGCACTATAACCCGCAACTTGTTTCTCTTCACTTGTGTACACTTCCACAGTCTAAGATTGTGTTGTCCTGTGTACACGTTAAACCTTGACTTGTAATCGTAAACGCGGATAGCAAGTGAAAACTGCATGAATTACTTACTTACTTGTGGCCATACAGCTACAGTCTACTGAACATCGATATAGATATAGAAATATATGCCGAGTAGTTTTGTATGTTATCTTAGCGTATTTTCAACGTTGTTCCTTGAAACAGTAGAGTGTTTGAAAGTTGTCTGGATGCTAGTCCATTCATTTAAATCTTCACACTTGTATGAAGACGGTTATTTTCGCAACTACTGTCATGGGCGTTATTTCAGGTGTGACCTAGGAGGAGGGGGGCAAGAATTATTTTTGTCAACTGTGACCTTGTTGCATATTTTTTTATTAATTTAGCATGTATATATTAGAAACTTCAGTGATGAAACTTATGTTTTATGTTCTTACGTTAGTGTTACTTAAATAACTAAGTAGACAAAATAATGTTATACACTATTTCTTCTAAATTCTGGGCCTGGGGGAGGGAGAGGGGAGGGTCATTGGCTCCTAAATGACGGCCCTGACTGCTGTACACGTACTGGTCTGTTTGTCTGTACAGTGTTGGGTGTCGCATACCTGCGTCATGTTTGTGCGATACACACTGATGTACCGTAAATACTGCATACACTGGAGGCTAGTGTTGTACAGCTGCTGGGATTATGGGACCAAGCCTGGTTTGCCTGATGATATTATCGTACCAGCTTGCTTCATAGCTTTACGTCCACATATATAGCTATACTCGGTGATTGGAAGTTTTGAACTCTCATCGTCGGGGGTTCTAGCTACAAATCACAGACGTGTTGTGGCAAGTAACCGTGTTGTTATTAGCATAGTCTAATTACAGACGTCACAGCACAAATATACTCTGACAATAAGCATGAACCAGAGCTGCAGGAACTGGCATTGAAACAAGAGGAGACAAACATATTCCCGCCACGATCAGGGCTCCCTATTAGAGCTGCGGTCTTGAGTCTGGTCATTCCCCCTCTCTACAATCCCCCTCCCCACTCAACTATCTCCCCCTCCCCCTACACTGTGCTGTGTGAGTGTGTATCGATCCTCTCTACTCTCCTCACCTGTCTCTGGTTCTAATGGGCGACCCTCACAACTTTACAAGTCACTCCGTTCACACTGCTGCCTCGTTCGATAAGTAACCTGGTAGAAGTTGATCCTCGTTCTTAAGGCTGTTCAAGTGCGATAAAAGCATAATTTTATATTAAATGAAATACGGTTAGTTTTGTAGACGATACTTGTGAGTACATTTTAGTCTTACAAAACAATTTTAGCTTTCATAGTTTTCTCATAACGGTGCGCCAAAGTCAAAATTTGCTTGTTCTGCTGCCATGCAATTAGTAAAATAATTCACGGGGATATTACATCCAATGAACTATGCAATAAAGATTTTAAAATACCATAACGTAATATTTTGAATGTTTTAAAAAATCGTAAAAGTATAAGGAAAAATCTGAAAATCCAGCAATTTTTTTAAATACAAAAATAGTTCACGGGATTTTTTAAAAATGTTTTATTACTTAGCCCGTGGCATGTGAATTCATTGTGAATTATTTCACTTATGTAAACCAATTGGTTTTCGCTATTTGCGTGGCAGCATAACATGGGAATTTTGATTTTGAAACACCGTTATGAGAAAACTGTGCGAGTTAAAATTGTTTCGCAACAGGAAACTGTATTCACAAGCATCGTCTACAAACTAACTATTTCATATAAATATAAAATTATGATTTTATCGCACTTGAACACCCTTAAAGTCTACCGAGAGCACTCCATCTGACTCGATCAACGCTGAGCTGGTAATTACGAACAGTTTTGTTTTGTAAACGAGCTATATTTCAAACAACTGTTAGTGTAACATTCGCAATTTGACTGTTTCTTTCTTGTCACGTCCTGTAGGACGTTGAATTAATAATGCTGGCACTTTGTCGGCGAGCAGCCAATGAGAAGCTGCTGTATACTCGAGCACACAGATATTCTTGCAGTGTAGCCTATATAAGCCGCTAAACTTGTGTGTTTGTCCTGCCTATATATATTACAGGCTAACCTGGTGTTTACGGTATACAGTGCAGTGGAAATATCAAAGCGAGAAACATCAACCTAATTAATATTACGTATTATGTATTTAAGTATAGGTGTTACAATTCCAGAGTGACACTTAATTGCAATCTGACTGTAATTACAACGTTATGTTTTATAACAAGTTTCGAATGAACGTACGGGTAGACAACAGGTGCCAGAACATACACAAGAAAACAAAGCACAGTGAAAACAAAACACGACCAAACCGTGCACAGTTTTCTGATCAACTGAGACTGAAGTAATATTTCTGTAGAACTTACTGACAACTCGATCACGAGCATAAGACTGGTTCACTCGTCAACTGTTCAAGTTTGACAAATATTTGCCGAATGTTAGGATTATTGGAAGCGTTGTTGGTCTCTGTGTTGGCTGACGTATGGACGAGACATATTATTTCTAACCTCATTTATTGACAACAGCTGACGTGGCGTTATGCAGGAATATAAGATGTAACAGTTCGCATTGGTGGTCTGTGTTACACCTGCAGGGTTGCTACAGACCTGCCAAACTGGGGAAACCTGCACAATTCTGGGAAATTGCTTTTAGTCACTGGAAATTCTAATTGACAGTGTAAACTTCGATTGATCGCTCTGTGAGGTTACAGTAAACATTAGTGCATCAATAGTATGTTATGGGATACAAGGCTATCAGATGTGTTTGTGATTGAAAACAACTAGTGCTCATCTCTTTGAATTGTGTTTGTTAAGGTGTGTCTTAACACGTGGTAATATCTTGTTAAGATTGAAGCTGAATGCAACTATGTGTATTGGTTGTTACACATATAATTCGCTGAACTAAATAGACGTATGCTAACAATTCATTTTACATGTAGTTGACATTAACTAAAATATACAGCCGTTTACCACATTATGGTAGCTAAATGTGGCAAACACAAGCAAACTGTTGAGCAACTGCAAAGATTCCAGAATTAGCGAAAAAAAAACCGGTTTCGAGAATTTTAACTCTTCCCATTTTTTGTCAAACTGGTTCTGATTTTTATTGCGTAAATTGGCAGGAATTTTTAAATTTTTATCTAGAAGACATCGTAGTCAGGAAAATTTGTTACTGATGTACTGTAGTAACCCAGTGCGTACATATTGCAAACATGTGACTCTTTATTTCATGCCTTTAAATCCAGTGGATGGGAGAATGTCACTTGAATAATGCAGTATGGGTAGAGCTACGCAACAGTTAGACGCCTGCACGTGCAAGTGTGGCAGCCCGCATGTCATGACTGCAGTGTTGTGTAGGTGCTTGTCCTCTGCAGGCGAGAACGTGTTTGATAGCGAGGTTTGATTAACTTATCACGTGATCTTGTTTGTGTAGAAGCAAGAAGACCTAATGACCTGATTGTAGTGACGTCCGGATAACGCGCAGAATATTTATATATAGTTGTTTATGTTCAGGAACACTCGCTGTCGCGCCTTTGTTGCGTGAGGGTGACGGTACAGTATTAAGGCGGTCGCCTGGCTGGGGCTCGGACTGCGTGCAGCGTGTTCAGAGTGGAGTTTCCTCAGAGACCAGTAAACGTGCGTCCACAATGCTTATCTAAGAAAAGAAAACGTACTTCACACTACTTGTAGATGTGACTTTCAAGACACCACGCACATTGGAAGTATTATGTTGAAGCCCTCAAACTTAGTTAAAAACGGCTTTTTCACGCGGTTGTATCTCAAGATATATACAACGGATTTGTTATAAATTGAGGTGTACAAGTACACTGGACTTTGCTACAGTGACACGTTCAATAACATGATAGGGTCACCGCTTAAGTCCCACTGTAAACACGTTACGGAGGGTTCAATGCGCGCGCGTTTACGACTTTGACCGTAGAGGCGATATCACAATACATATGCCGGCCGACATAGCTCGTATCGCCTAAACACATGCACGTACTCTTCACCAGGCAGCCACCTAAAGGGTGTTCAAGTGCGATAAAATCATTTATTTTATATTTGTATGAAATATTATTGTTTTAGTAGACGATGCCTGTGGGTACAGTCTCCTCTTGTAGTTCTCATAGTTTTCTCATAACGGCGCGTCCAAGTCAAAATTGACATGTTTTGCTGCCATGCAAATAGTGAAGACCAATTGACTTACGTAACTAAAATAATTCACAGTGAAGCAACATGCCACGGGCTACGGTATAAAACATTTTTTAAATAATCTGTATACTTTTTTTATCATTGCAGAATTTTCAACAGTTTTCCTGCATACTTCTGCGATTTTAAAAAATTCTAAATATTACGTTATGATTTTTTAAATACTTTATTGCGTAGCTCATGGAATGTAATATTAGAGTGAATTATTTTATTCAAGTGGGTATGTTGGTTTTCACTATTTGAATGGCAGCATAACAAACAAATTTTGACTTTGTCGCACCGTTATGAGGAAACTATGAAAGCTAATAATTGTTTTGTAAGGGAAACTGTACTCACAAGTATCGTGTACAAAACTAACACTATTTCATACAAACATGAAATTATGATTTTATCGCACTTGAACATCATTAAGATGGCTACCTGCGCACGGCGTCGAGCAGTGTGCAGAGCTTAGTCCATGACTGGATATTGGAAAACGGCCCGAGGTGCGTGAATAATTAATGTCTGCTTAGGAACAGCAGTCGAGTAACTTCTCTTTCCAGGTTCTCCACTGTTCATTACAGCATATTTCTAGGCACCGAAGAGGCGGAAATGAATGTTTTTCCCGTTATTTTCAACCCCCGATGCAAAAAGGGAATGTTACAAGTTTAACGCGTGTATCTGTTTGTCTGTGCCGTCGTAGCTCGTAAACGGGTGAAACGATTTTTATTTAGTTTTTTTTGTAAGGTGACATGATCGATTGTGTTCTTAACTGTGATTGAAGAAAATCTATTCAGCCGTTTGTAGATCGTCAGCTCTTTTATAGTTGTTAAAGGAATTGAGCAATATGTAGTCGGGAATTTTTTTACATTTTAAATTTAATATGTACTTGTTAGTTGTGAATGTCTTGGAATAGGATATTTTTAAATATTTAGGCTTGTACAATTCACGTCTAGCTTCTATTTCGCGCCATATATTGATAGTGTCGCCACTGGATGTCATATAGAGGCGAGACGACTACATGCCAGTTAGTGACTTGCACCTAGAGGCTAGTGTGAGGTGTGATGTACGTGCTCACTGCTGTGTCGTCCTTATAGCTTCCACACTTGTATACCTGGAACACACAAGCCACGTCCACACAGGCTGCCACCTTAAGAGGCCTGTATGTAGCGGATGTAATGTTTCATGTTTGAAGCGCGGGCCAATCAACTGACGTGTACTGAGGCTGTAAACAGTGTCAGAACTGTTTCACTTGTGGAGAGATATAGTACAGACTTACACATGGTTTTGTCTTGAGAATACGGGTGGTATTTTTTCACTTACTACAGTTTAAAAGAAAAAAATTTTAACAATTTTGAGGGAGCTTAAAATCTTGTTTCTGTTAAACGTGACACATTTAAAAAATATATAAGCATAGTTTAAAATGTGTGTGGATATTACGTTGTTTTCTGTTTGGCGTAAAAAAAAAATCTACGTCTGCCACGCTATAAAACTGTCTATATACTAGCCACGTAGATGTGCTAAGAGAAGTGCTCAGTTAGTCGACTACCTTCATATGTACTTAGGGGCGACGAGACATGTGGTTAGCAAGCAAGTGTCGACCTTACAGCCAGCCCAGTCCCAGTTCCTGGTAATGTAAGCAGTGTTTACTACAGACAGTTACAATACTGCCCTTATACCTGTGTAAGCTCACTTTGAACCACTAGGGATGTACCGAGCATCACAATAATGTTACCTTACCAAGAACACACCTGTGGAAGACTTTCTACCTCTCGTCTGTGTTCGACAAGACAGCTGGTATGAGTCACTGTGGTTGCCAGGAGACATGTTGTAGTCCTAGACCCAGGGACAGTGAGCCAAGGTAGGCCAGCGGGCTGCTATTGGTCGACCATGTTAGGAGACGTGCTATGTCTTGAGTGTGTGTCCACCGAGGTCGTGCAGTCACGTCTACCTCGCTTCTTGCTTCTTGTTAGGTTGGCACAACTAGTTTCTGTGGAAATATTCTGCATCAGTTTGTTGCAGCGTCTCCTGTACACAGCTGTAGCTCTCCTTCATGGTCTCTACTCGGCTTTGTTACGTGTCTTATAGTATTACTGCACATCACATGTGTGATATCGTAACCTCATTCTGATTGGCATATCTTCCTACAAAGAGACAATGCCAATAACAATGAAGCAAAACTGCAGAGCTGTACGAAAAGTTAATGCAGATATCCTATCGTGAAAATGACGGGTCCCTCTTGATACGAAAATAAAAACAATTGGCGAGTTCAGTCACCTACATGTTAGGATTCACTGCGTTGTGTATAGTCAAGCCCTGACCAATCATTGAACTGCTACTCACTGCAACAACATACAGTGAACGAATAGGCAGGGCTTGAGTATGTGAGTATGTTTACGACAGTGGATTATAACATTCAGGGCATTTAACACGCGATATATTTCTTTCCCTTCTTGTTAGTAGAATGTTCGGAACAACTGTACTGGAATGGACGTGTCGACATGTAGAATTGTTCAAATAAAAACTAGCAGTTGGCTCTTTATTGTACAGCCGCATATGCTGTTTCATGTTTCCAGTTTATTATCTCGTGATGTAAAACTCTGGCAACGTGTTTAGTTCTAATGACAGCATGAAGGTTGTGTGTCGGCGCCAGGCATTATTGTACGTATGTTTTAAGAGGAGGTAGGGTGAATGTATGCGTGCTGGGGCAGGTAATGCTCGGGTGAAGGGCAATGTTCCCTTGGCGCACGTCGTTAGCCTGCGAGACTGTCGCTAATGGAAGTGTCGAGTCGCCCGGCTCCGACACGCCCTCGCTATCTCACTGGCTGTCGCGCCCCCCTGCTGGCCCCTAATTGGTCCGCGCCATCAGCCAATTACCACCCGCACTCTGCACCCTCTACCGCAGTCTAGCCGCAGTGGCAATGTGGTTCATTCAACTCTTCTCATGCGTATTTAGTGAAGGAGAAAACACTCTAAACAGTCATTTTAAACTGGGAATATTCTGTTACAGGACATTTAAATGACCCTCAGATACTCACAGCATCACTTTACCTTTACTACGTCATAAAATGAAGAGGTCGTCTCTCGAATACTTTTGTTGGTGAGAATATAATTGGTGGATTGTGCATCAGTCCATGTCCTTGCACGTGGAGGCTATGACTAGTTGGACCACGTGTTTGTGACGAAGAGATCTTTGTACTTCTTTGTTTCAATGCCTTACGTAAACATGGCAACACTGCTTCAAGGTTATTGGTAGTGTGTCTTTGTTCAGACACGCCCCTTATTTGACTGCGCCAATCAGAATAACGGTACTGTGACAACATACGCCTGGATTAACCAATATAACACTAAGACAAGTGACAGTGTATACAACCAATCAGTAGACACATTAAAAATTCGCGTTTTATTTTGGGCGCAAGAATCTTCGTGTCACTTTCACAGTTCGTCCTTGTCTTATTTGACACCTTCAAGGGCCTTATTCTGTAACTTCTCCTCGGTAACATCAGTCATCCGTTACTGATTTTTGATAGTGTCAGCGATACAGGTAGTCATGCGTAACTATCTCTCAATGGTACTATGGTAACCATTTTTGTAACGTTCTTTAACAACTTTGATATAGGTTTGGCAACATTGTAGGTAGCTTTCCGAAACCATTAAAATCGCACCGTAAATGTTATATTTCTGGCCATTAGTAATAACACGCGGCCACACGATTTACATCTTTCTGTGCGGCACCGAGAAAGTGTTTTTAGGTTAAAGGTTGGGTAATGGACATGGTCGTAGAAGAACAGGCCTGGACACTCGCCTGGAAACTTGAGCACTTTGTTGTTTGGCTGTAGTTCACTAAGTTACCGATAGTAAAATACTTTTTTTTTTTTGCGCTGTAATCCGAGCGGTCGAGCTCAAACTCCGCACACTTCCCTCTCCCTAAGATAAACAATTTACGGAACTTATTTTTTTTTTTATCAATTTTTGAAATACTTCCTTTGTTCACAATTTTAAATCATGGCTCCAGAAATCTTTATTTACTTAACACTGTTAGCAATGGAAAAATAGTGGGCGGAGTTTTGAGTCCGACCGCCCGGATTACAGCGCCAAAAAGTACGACATTCTCGGTAGCTTGACGAACTAGAGCCGAACAACAAGGGGGTCAAACAAAATACATTGGTAGATAGGCCTGTTCTTCTACGACTGTGGTAATGGATCAACTTTGTGAAATGGAGGCAGAAGCTACAAAGTTTCATTCTAAGAGAATGGCTGTTTGCAGTACGAAATAATGTTGAATTTCATTAGGGAAAATATAAATTTTTTAGAGGTAAATTTTGATACCGAAATGTTTTTATTTTTAGTGTATGAACAATCGCCCAAATTGATCTTCGTCCATTTCTGTGAACGGATTTAGGGTATCACGTATTTGCCTCATCAATCGCATTTGCGACGCATTTCCTTTTTTTCGAGGTCATTTAAGAAATCTAACCTTCTCAATGCCGCCGCCATATTTACAATTTCACGCACACAATCCCGCTACCACAACCTCCCTAGTTGCTGTTACATAAGTCGCTTACGAATAGTTTGAACATCAGCCTCGGCGCCATGAAGTGTTACAGAATACGACTCAGTCTCGTAACGATAGTCACGTGGTGCGTGTCTGTACGTAAGGAACGTATGTGAACACAAAACAGTTACAGAATAGACCCCAGATGCTGGGCGCCGTCCAGGACGTGTCAAACAAGTCTAGAGCATACTGCGAGGGTGACACTAAACTTGCAGTGTTTGCAGTCCAGCTTGTGCCCAAAGAAATCTCTAATGTTTCAGGTCGCTAGGTAGCTAGAAATACATTATAACAGCAGAATATTCGCTCTCATAGTCGGCTCTAAGTGTTATGTTGGAGGCACGTTGTTTAAATGGCTAATTGATGTGTAATTTTCCGCATAAATAGCATTATTTGGTTGTTTTGTATTTTGCTTTTATGAAGTTCTGAGGAGAAAAGTGTGAAATGTGCTGTTACAGCTAGAATTCTATTTATGTTGCGATGAAGTACAAACATTGCAGTGCGTATCAAGAATACAAGAACAATGCTGGATTGGTTGCGGCCTGTCATTTTTTGGGAGCTGCCCCAGCATGCAGTGCAATGGTGTCAATTGTTTGGGTTCTGCCCCTCTACCACATTTTGCGTATACATTTCCTTCCCCCCTCCCCCCTACATAATTGTTTATTTTTTTCCTTCAGAAATTTTCGCGGGTGCACGTACTACTGATTTAAAAACGTATTTTAACAGTTGTATCTTCATATATTTGGTTAAGTAAAAGGCTTACGACTGTTTTGGTTGCTGGAGGAATACTACTGTGGGAGCAAGCCGGCGTCAGACATATCCATATTATAATTGCTATGTTTGTATGTTAGGGAATATATGTAGGCCTGCATAAAGTAATACAACTATCGTAAATCAAATTATTTAATCCATCTTTGCTACAAGCTGAGCAATTATTATCTACTAGGGTTTCCCCCCCCCCCCCCCCAAATTGTGGTTCCTTAGTTCCTTAAGCATCCCTAATGTAAGTATACATGTTTTATTTCGACAGAAATAAAGACGCAGGTAATAAATGTTTTAAAACTTTAAAAAATAAATTAAAATATTTCTGGAATGTTGTAAACTAAAACTATTTCTCTTTCGTATATAATTTCAAATGTTACTGTATGACAATGCAAGTTGCGGTAATTATTTTAACGAGCTCTGAATATTGTACAGTCAGATGCTGTGCTCCACAGGCAGTGACTGTACTTCTACCTTTATTTAAGATAGCACAACTTTTTTCTTCATTACAATTTAGTTGCTTGTTTTTCTCTTTTTGAACCAACACGTGGATGCCTCGTGGCGACAAGGCTGCCTTACACGTGTACATCTCAGAGTTATTACAGTTACCTCTCTCGCTCTCTCTCTCTCTCTCTCCCCTTCCCTCTCCCTCCTCTCTCCCTGTTCTCCATATCCCCTCTCACCATGCAGCAAGCGTGCAATCACCTTAATGCAGGAGTTAATTCTGCCGTCTCTGACATTAGTCTCAGGAAAGAGGACGCCCACTTAGGTTTTCTATTTGAACCATAGTCATTTACATTTCACTTTGTTTTTTTGTTAGCATTTTAATTTGTCGAAGCTCTGTGCCTAGAAAACATGTTCCTGCAGTTAATGTTACGTCCTGTAATTATGCTTGGAAAGTAGATTTTTCTCTTCTTGGTGTTGTAAAAAAAAATAGAAACACCAATTCGCATCATCCTGGGTTCACTTTACAATCTTCGTGTGCAGAGCTTGGACCGTTACAAGATTGTAGCGCGAGGCTAGAAGGATGTGCGGTATAAATTGTAACATTCACATATTCCTTCTCAGAATTTCATAAAAGTGGAAACCAGAATAATCCGAGCTTTAAAACACCGTAGGGTTGCGAGAGTTTGGTCAGCATTAACATCGAGGTCTTTAGCGTTGGTGAGGGGTGAGTATGTAGCAGCACCGTGAAGGGCGGGGGAAACGGGAGATCCCCGAGAAAACTCGCCGACCAACGGTCGCCGACCAACGGCATCGTCCGGCACGATTCTCACATGCGAAAATCCGGGGACCGACCTCGCCGGGAACCGACCCCGGATCGTCTTGGTGCGAGGATAATGGTCTGACCCCTCGGCCACCGCGGCCCTTAAAACACTGTAGGTAATGATGGTGTAAGCTTTGTGGATGCCAAACACAACATATAACATGTCTGGGGCAGATGAGAGACAAACTGTTGTTTATGTTGGGAAGTGTGTAGCACAGGACGATGTAAGTGGAGTGGTGAGGGGGGGGGGGTTGGTGAGAAGGCCAACGACCTGTGTCCAGTGGCGTGGCTAACATTCCTGCACGTAGGGCTGGGACAAGCAGCGGTCTTGTGTCTACCTGCCTGCCTGCCAGCCAATGAGGTTGCCCTCAGCTACAACACACACATACTGATGTCTTCCTTCTAACCTGTGTAGTACGACATTCCTGGCACGTCTGCAACAATCTCAGCCTAGCATGCAAAACTGTGTGTGAGTGGACAGTGATTATATCACTCAGTTCAGCTGCTTACTGACGTAACACAGACATTTAGTAATGACAGAGATGATATATCGCGAAAATGTTTTGTGCCAGCATATCCTAGAAAACTCTGTATCTTCTTGTGGCATGTATGACTGAGTGATACACGCCTGACACAATGTAGCTGTATGCAGACCAATAACACGCATCAAATATTGGAACAGCGGGATTCTTATAGGCTCAGTCAAATAGGACAACAGCTGAACGTACAAGAGAAAGCCAGTCATATTTAGGTAGCTGAACAGACGTTGAAATCCCGTAAACAGTAAAGTATTCCCGCGATAAACCGCCATCCCTAGTCATGAGTGACCTACCGAGTTAGTATTAGCCCAGTCAAATGGGGACACGATCGCGTAATAAAAGAACGTCGGACATTAATTAGTGTGTTACGTTGAAGCCTAGCAAACTGTCAAAGTTTCCCGCGGCAAACCTAATTATTTTGTAGCGGGAAACAGATGATCATTAAAAATTTAGCAGACACCATTCTGTATGGTTTATAGACGGGTTTCAGGAAAACATTGCCTTTAGCAACAGCGATAAAAATGCTAATATTTAATATTGTATTGTATGTTTACGACAATGCGTATGCAATGTTTGCCACAGTTCCCCCGCGCATACATTAGCTCATGTATCCGCGCATAACAGGCTTGTTTATTAGCGTATATACATGCTGCTAGTGCTGGCCACGACTGTATTTGTTAGGTTCTGTAGTGTTTAGTGCTTAGAGGCGACGAGACGTTCACTTAGCACGCTAGTTTCAGCCTTACCGCACTGCTTCAACCACACGGCGAGTTACAATGATTGTTTGCTACAGTTATAGCTCAACATTCAGTAAAATAACGGCGCTGTCAGTGTCAGTTACATACTCCCACAAGGCTCAGGATGTGCAAGTGTTGGTAGCCCTGCCACGGGCGAAGAACATGTCTGGGCCTCGAGAGTTTCACTTTCCAGTAGTGTTGTTGTTAGAGATGGGAATAATTGGCTGGTTTGCTGACCTCTAAGCTAGTCTCCAAGAATATATGTGTATTCAGGCAGACAGCAGATGTTCATTGGCTGCTCACTGGCACGGAGATATGGGCCTACATTTAGTTACACTGTCATTATTGGCTCGGCGATTTCCAGGAACTGTTGTAAGAGTCGAGGTCTGTGCACATTCACTGTTGTCAGTTTACAGTGTACCGGACGCAGAGATGGCTGGTTCACGGACTGCAATAACTTGCAACAATAATGTTCAGGGGCTTAGTCTCCTCTATTCCAGTTTCTCTGTCGCTGCAGGAAGTTGCTAGTATCATGTCTGTCTGTCCTAACTTATGCCTTCCTATACCATTCATGCAATTGTGAAGAAACCTTGAATATAGGGGAGGGGATGGGCGTAATAGGCAAGGACCTGAAAAATTCGAATTTTCGTTTGGGAACAAGCTATAGGCTAATTGCAACTACTGTAAGTAAGTTCGTGTTGTTTTCGAAACTACCACTCAGTTTTACATTCATTGAACATGTTGATATCGGACTTTCTGGTTGACTCAGAGGAATTATTGATGTAGATATTGTAAACTGCCCAGGTATACAAAACAGTGTGAAATTTGCCATTATATGTAATAGTGTTTTTTTTACACGATGTTGGAGGCTAAAGGAAAGCTTGCACCACAGTTAATATGGGATGGTTCCGACGAGAATCGAACCGATGAACACGTGTATGGTCATGGATACGTGTATGAAACCAACACCACAGATTCTGTAGATAATACGTAGTATGTGTGCATTCAAACAATGACATAAACACTGTTCTCATATTAATTAGAGAACGGCGTTTATCTATATTAGCGGTTAATTAGCACCTTCGGAATGCTGTATTAATTCTTTAATGTATGCCCTCGTGTATCACAAGTTGACTATAGCGGCGTAATTTGCACGTGAACTGTCATTGTTGATACACCAACATCCGGACTCAACCTCACGTCAACAGTGACACACAGCGACTGCGGCTATGAACAGTAAACAATAAACAGTTAAATATAGCCGTGCAGTTAACACACACGCCGCCTCGCTGCGTGGTCAAGTGGGCCTCTTACGACGTCGAGCTGCAGAGTGGTCTAATGCCGCAATCACAATGACGCGACACAAGCGACACGGTATATAAAACATGTCCGCCAATCAGCACTGGGGCTTCTGTCACGTCTGCACGACAAAAATTGCCAACGCAATGCGAATTCTGAATACAAATTACATCGATTTTATTCGGGTCTGAATTTTATTTTGCGTCCATATGTTAATGAAACTAATTAACTGGTAGTAAATTGATTTTATTTATTTCGAATGAGAGTTTTTGGTTCGTTGTTATAAGAAAAAATAAGAAAAGCGTAACATCTGTAAGCAAACGTGTAATTGTGTGTATCTTCTGGAATGCCAGTGCGTATTTACAGTGTATTACACGTAAACTGTTAACACCTGTGGCTGTAGTACTAGAGGTTAGTGCGCCCTTATTGGTTGGCTGCTGCCCCAGTGAGTGGCCAGTTGTATGTCGGGCAATATAGCGTGGACGTACTACACGACTTAGGAACACAACTTTTCCTCAAATGGACTCGCACAATTAATTCCAAGTGTCTACTATTTCTTCACTAAATTGAAGCTATGTCTGTTTTCATTACAAATATGAACCACATTTGTAGTGCAAGTCTGAGGATGCGAACCCAGAAGCTCCTGCTTACAAGTCATTGAGCTAGGACGGCAGAGAGAAGGATCAGGATTTTGGCCAGCCACTCAGTAATACGTATAGCCTCTGCTGTGGAAACATTTAAACATAGAGCCGCTGAGTTTGAGTGAGATTAATTGTATACCAGCTCAGCTTGTTTAATGTCTTGCTTTCACACCTACAGTTATTGGCAGTACAGAGGTGTCGCTCACTTGACTGGGCCAATCAGGACAATGGTACTGTGTGACACCTCAATGCTGTGATTGGCGTTGACAGTTGACAACATGCAATCATTGATCACAAAGCTGAGCTACACAATGCATTGAAACAAGTTGTTGCAGAGGTTTGTTCGTCTAAATGCAGTGCCTCTATGTTAACCTAATTCTAGTACAGTCATTTCATTAGATGTATATTTTCCCATTGCTGAAAAAAAAAAACATTTTTTGATATCCTATTGTCTATTGTGAATTGAAATGAAGGGAAAAACGTGTACATCGATATGACCGTGGTTAAGGGTATGAACCATTTCGTAAAATGTCAATGACCGATTATTTTCCAGTGCAGTAGGTAAGTACGTGAGGAATAATGCAGTCCCGAGACTAACTTGCAACAAAGAACATCTGTTTGGCTACTGGTATCCTGTGAATGAATGTTCCTGTAACTGACTCACGAACTCATTATGGGAGAGTTTAATTTCTCGTGAAGTTTTCGTAGTTTCAGAGGACTATGTCTGATGATAAAACCAGAAGCGAAGCCGTATTTTAGTGTTAAGTACAGTTAAACTCTGGTCAGATATCCAACATTGTCAATTTAACCGTATATCAGTGGAACTACAAAAATATTATATTTTTCTATTTTATTTTGTCTGTGTTACCATTGTAAAGATAAGTTAAATTAAATTTAAAAAATAAATAAATTTACCATGGTTTTAGAACATACTAAAAAGTACAAAATAATTTGTGAGATTTTTAAATGTTTGTTGCAGTGGGAGTTTACAATTAAATGTTATTGTATTATGGACGTACGCCATTGCTCATGTTTAGCTGATCAAACCTGTGTTGAATGACAAAGTACGAAAACTAACAAGGAAAAAATAAACAAATATAAAACGCACAGAAAAATAGTTAAAAAAGCAAACCCAGAGGAATTCTGTCATTTTTTTTTTTAAATAAAATTCGACTGAATTTCATTCCTAGAATTCTTTGTTGTCTAATATAACTTTTATTTTAAAATATCGACAGAATTCCTCTGGGATTTCTTTTTTTATATTTTTGGGTGCGTTTTATGTATATTTTTGTTTGTTTTCGCACACTGTCATTTAACACAGGTTTGATCAGCTAAACATGAGCAATGGCGTATGTCCACAATCCAATAAAATTTAAAATAATTTGTGTTCAGTTTAAAACGAAAAGAATAGAGGCCATGTAATAGATAATTGATGCGTGGATAGTTCACCCAAGTATAGACGGTTCGGGATAAAATGAACACTCAAATAAGCTCTGCTAAAGTTCTATTTCCAGGCAGTTGGTATGTTTCCGTGGGTAACGGCGAGTATCTAACCTCTCTAGACTCGTCAGTCGATTTTTAAATCAAACTAAGGTATCTGAGGTAACATTATGTGCATGCCAGACTATACTTGGCTGTCAACAAGTTCGCCACAGTATGTTAGGGCGTTAGTACTTCACACTACTTCATTGAGCTCATGGTTGATTAAGGACACTGCCTATCTTGTTCGCTGTCACATCTGTGTTACAGTTAATCACTTAATGAATCTATTTCAAAGATCAAACGAAACGTTCTCTACGTCACATGTATTAGAACAATACCTTGATATGAGAATCTTCGTCAATTTTTAAAACATTTTAATACCCTGCGTCTAAAATGTAAATATAAAATGTATGTTTCGCAAAAAATTAGGTAACATAAATGCCGTCGTCTTTCTTTTCGAAAATCCTTCGTATCGCAGTTTTTTTTTAAATGAAGTGTACGTATGACATAATTTAGTTTGAGAGAGTTTGTTAATGTTGGACCTCCGTGTACACTAGGCGCCTGCCTACATAGGCAAGCTGCAGTTCTTTTATTAGCTAATGTCGCTGTTTTCCTGGAAAACGCTCATCTCTGGAGTTCCCGGAATCGTGGCGCAGAACGCAGAGAATCAATGCGGCGTGTTTCCTAGAAGCGAACCCAGCACGGGACAGTGTATTGACACGAACTGCGAATTTAATTCGAATGCGTGTTTGCATATTTTTGTTCAGTCTAACGTAGCAGCAATTCTGTCTTTAACTTTGCATTTACATTTGGTTTCGTTAAAAACTACAATGTCACAACTTCGGCATGAAGGACCATAAGTAATGACATGCAGTATTTGCGTTAATGGCGAGGAACATGCTAGACTGGTCAGTAGATAGGAATAGGGGGTGCACTTTGGTGGCGCGTGGCATCGGAGCTCGGAGCCACGGCCGCCATCTTGGCCGCCATCTTGTCGGCCATCTTGTCGGCCATCGTCGGCCATTTTGTCGTACATCTTGTCGGCCATCTTGGATTGTCGACCATTTTGTCGGCTATTTTGTCGGCCATTTTGTCGACGACGTCCTTTC
>PNEQ01103697.1:11314-83112 GCA_003012365.1 Medauroidea extradentata | reverse complement strand
CACACTCCACTCTACAGCGTGTCAGCAGGTGGTGTGCGGCGGGGTTGCCTAAGCTGAGTTTTCATTGCGCTCCCCTACGAAGACGGTACATTTCCGCCTACGGGTTTATAGTTAAAAAGTGCTTGTTTTGGCTCGTACTACCTGCCCTCAAGCGTTGTATCATGAATTAATATACACCCTGTATATATATATATATATTTTTTTTTTTTTTTTTCTTCTTCAACACCAATATGTTAAGATTTTATTTGATTTAATACTGAAATAGGCTGCTGCCGACACAGTATGTCTAAAAATTATTGCATAGGGTAGGCTAATAAAATTGTAGACACTATTACCTGTGTCTTCGACGTTAGTGGAGAATAGCATGAGTACCTTGTAGTGTGATTGTGCTATGGCATAATATCAGATGGGACAGTGTGCAGGCAATGACAACCATATCCATGCTTATGTTCCGCTACTGGCACCACTATTGTTTAATTGATGGTTGTAGGATTGTATTCTATTTATTTTACAACTTGGATCAAGAACCACTGTTACTCTAGCAAACTGTGGTTAAACCTCTAATGAATTTACTCACTTGACTTAATTGTGTTTGATTAATTTAAAAAAAAACATTTCAGTGCCTTAACTCTTCTGACAGCTGTGGCATGGTTCTACTTGCTGGTTCTCGGCTTATATGACATGTGAAATTGGTGTGATTGACTTGCTTGTTCTATCTACCAGGAAAGTATTCGACCCACCCAGAAGAAACTTCTCTGAACCAAGTTGATGCATAGCTGTGTTGTGAGACTAGTGGTTACTGTTTTGAAAATCCACACTGTTGATTGCTGGGAGGACAACTCCGCAGTACGTTTTATAATGGCTTCTTTTTAGGAATGTGCCGTCTTACCCTTCATGATGGCTGAACGTTGGCTAAGAGTGTAATTTTACCATTCAGAATTAATATAAGTCCATAGGCTTGCTGCACTGTCTAAGTGTAATTTCATACATTTAATTTGAATTCATGGGTGGCCATTTGTCAAACAATTCACAGAACCCATTAAAGTTGAGAAGTTGGTACTCTGCAGTTTGATTAAAAATGCATCACACAATGATAAATTCAGACCACTGAGGTGTCAGTTCTGCAATGCACCAATCATGGTGTACACGTTAGACTCACATTCCGTAGGACCTGGGTTTATTTCCTGGCTCCAGCCATTCTGGTTTCAGTTTTCCATGGTTTCCTGAAATTGCTGTAAGGCGACACTTTTCAGGTTCCACAGCACTTACTTTCTCTTAAATTTTGTAGTTTATTATGGGCACTGCAACTTTGAAGCGGACATAGCAAGGCTGCTTGAATGAGATAACTGTACTTCATGTGGTGTCGAAGTGTGTTTGCTTAAATTCTGTTGTCCCGCTGGCACCATTGACAGGCAGTGCTTGTTTGTGTGTTTTGTTAACTGTAACACAGCAGCTTACATTAAGCAAGGAGATATGAGGGACAGATATCTCCAGTTACAGTTAGGTTCGGGTTCAGAATAGCGTGGCCTCCCACACACTGTAATTTCTCTAAAAGTTTCCGCAGCCATCAGCAAGCAAACAGGCAGAACGGAGCTATCTGTGTGCATGAGATTTGTTCATTTATCAGCTTCTTCTTTCTGAAATCTGTTCATAGAATTTTCTCAAGCTGTAGTTAATGCCAATGTTAAAATAAAATATTTCAACGATACTGTATGGACAATTTGTATCAAAAAGAACACGTTTTATTGCCCTCTCAGTACTTATGATAACAAAAAAAAAGTGTATTTTATTGTGACCACCGACTTCATTCCTCTTTCAGCTCCTGCCATTGTTTGAGGTTGTAAGGCTTTGAGTTCATGTAATTAAGTATATGTAATTGACTTACTTGTGTTTGCCATTTAGGCACATGCTATTTTTTATGCTAAATAAATTTGTCTATCTTATCTGAACATCTCATACATTTTATGGCCATTTTCAAGTGATGCAAAATTCTATAGTAATTGTTTTCCTGGTTACATGCAGATAAACTACAACTCTGTGTTGGTTGTAATCACATAAACAGTTTACTCTAACAGATATGATACTGTTTGGCCAGTCCACAAACTTTTCAAACACTTCTCTTACAGTGACACTGAGTAAATTTATTCCCTTATTTTCTTATCAGTATTATCTCTTTTATTTTGCAAGCAAAGAACTTTAAAGACCGTCAGAACTATTGATGTACTGTATTTTACTTTTAAACTTCTTTCTTTATCACTACATTATTTACTGCATTAGATTTGCAATCAAAGTAAGTATAAGGTTTATATGTTTAAATCATATTGCTAACACATTCAAGGAACTTTTCCAGACAGATTAAAATACGCAAAAATACTGCCATTACATAAAAGAGGCAATAAAACAGAAATGAACAATTTTATACCTATTGCCCTAGTATCGTCATTTGCAAAAATATTTGAAAAATTAGCATCATTCTTTAAAAAAAATAATATTCTGTCATCCTCTCAGTTTGGCTTTCTAGCAGGTAAATCCACAGACAAAACTATTTACAAGTTTATAAATGAAATAGTCACAGCTTTAGACAATAAAACTTTAATAAATGGTATATTTGCTGACCTTACTAAGGCCTCCGATTGTGTGGATCATGAGCTTTTACTATATAAACTTGAAAAATATGGAATAAGAGGAAATGTGAATAACCTGTTAAGATCATACTTAAGTAATGGAATACAAATGACTTCAATTTCTATGTATAATTTCAGTAATTACTTAGAAAGTTACTTATCAGAACCTCAGAAGGTTAAAGTGGGAGTACCTCAGGGCTCCATACTTGGACCTTTGCTTTTTATAATTTTTATTAATGATTTTCCTAATAGTATTGATCTTGGTAATACAGTTATGTTTGCTGATGATACAAACATTCTTGTAAAGAGTCAGGATAAGAATGATCTAAATAATAAAACATTACAAACAATAGTTAATATGCAACATTGGTTTAAGACTAATAAATTGGTACTTATTATAGATAAGTCTTCAGTCATGGGTTATTCCTTAAAAAAAAAAAAAAAAGATGTGTGTAATTTTAGTTACAAGTTAGATAATAAACAGTTAATGATTGTAGAGAAGACAAGATTCTTGGGAATTACCATTGATTTCACACTCAACTGGAATGACCAACTACAAACACTGTGTAAAATGTTAAGTTCTTTATGTTTTGTATTTCATGCATTAAAAAACACTTGCACTTTGGAAGCTTTAAAAACTTTATATTTTGCAAATGTACATTCCATTTCGAGTTATGGGGTTATTTTCTGGGGGAACTCAGGAAAAATAGCTTATTTATTTAGATTACAAAAAAAGATAATAAGAATTATAACATAAAAAAAAAAGCAAATGCGCATGTAGGAATTTGTTTAAATCACTACAAATCTTAACTCTTCCATCAATTTATATTTATTACACCATTCTTTTTTCAGTTAAAAATATTATTAAAGACACAAATAGCAATGTTCATAATTACAACACTAGACAGGCTAGTGAATCACACGTATCACACAGAACCCAAAAATACTCATTAAGTCCGGATTGTGCTGGTACTACACTAATAAATAAATTACCAACAAGCTTAAAAAGTCTGATTAACAGCAAAAAATTTAAAAAGAACCTGAAGGATTATTTGATAAAAGAAACTTTCTACTCAATAAATGAGTATTTAAACAAATGAAATTATATAATTGAAACATGTTGTTAGGTTTGTATTTGTTTTAATTGTATGTTATATGTAATCCTGACTTCATAATTGTATGTGTTTTGTTATTATTGTAATATGACCTCTTTTGTCTGTTTTTTAGGCTTAATTCTTAAGGAAAATATTTCTCTCTCTCTGGACAAATCACTCTCAATATGTATTGAGGTATATGTGATGCTTGTAAATAAATAAATAAATAAACATATTCAGGAAGTTATGACGCATGCAGGTCGTATTTCTCTTTGAGGCTCACAGCACATATTAACAAACATTGTGAATTTCTGCTGTTTTCACTCGTCATGCAGTCAGTACAATTCCACTGTGTCCTTTAGAACAATAAAAACGTTATCTCTGTTTTGTGCTTGCATTTGTCTAAACATGTACCGTACTGATTTATTTGAAGTAAAAGAAACTCTTTTCTTTCATTGCATTCATTTTACATATAAGTTTGAAATACAAATAAGTACAGCACCAATATGGTACAGATATTCCTACAACCTACAATTGTCAGCTGTTTTAATCCTGTCGTTGCACAGTCAACTAAGTTGCCATTTGTACTGACAAAGTGACTTCCAAAAAGTAATGAAGGGAACCTTTTAATCTGACATTTCTGTTACATAAGTCTGTAGTATTTTGTTGTTTAATTTCTTACAGAATTTTATGTGCTTAGAATTTACTGGCCTGTAAAAAAATTTAACCATTTTTAAAAAATAACATTTTGACGATAGGAAGTACTCTTAACTGAAACATAAACTCATTTTAGTGCGGTGTGGTTACATTGACAAAGATGTCTATCATTTGTTGAGTACCAACACTGATATTTTGATACCAAATTAGTTCTAACATTTTCATTCAAGGACATGTCTGCAGAGTTTATTGTGTGTAAATATTTTGCTAAATTAAGGGTAAAATGGAATTGGTATTTGTTATTAAGAACTAAATATTCAAATCAGATTAGGAAATCAAATTTCAAATCAGTAGTCATGACATCTCTGGTTATGTTACTTTAATTTATGGTTATATTGTGTTATGAACATAAATTGGCTCTACTTTGTCTTGTACAAGAGTCCTAGTTTTTGATACTCCTAAAATCTGTCGTGTGAACAACTTCTCCTTGAGAAAATTTTTCTTATTTAGGTAGTAGTTATTTGACAGTGAGCCAACTGTGTTTGGAGGTAAAAATGCCTTTTTCCATAGAAATGTCTATAAACAGGATTAACTTCTGAAAGTTTTGTTCAATTTTATCATCATTATAATATTTTTTTATTGAATCGTTACACTCTGTATGCAACACCAAGAGAGAGAGAATAGAAAAGTATTGTAATAGTTAAAAATTTAATTTTTCATGCTTATATGTGCCAAAGTCACGTTATGGTACATGTTCATGTATACTTTCTTTATTACAAATTGGAGGTTGTTAAAAAGTGCTTATTCCTATGTTAAAATTAATTACAATTTTTAGTTTTTATTTATTGCTGGAAATATGTATAACTATTCATGTAAAATTTAATTTTTTTTTATCATATTCAATAGCAATAAATAAAATTATTTTTAAAGTTTTCTTTTAATAATTAATGGTAAATTTAAAAAAATAGATTACTTTAAATTAATTTAATTTAAAATTTAATTTTTTCTTGTTTACCTTACAGTTTGGTGAAAATTAATATTACTATTCATTTCAAATTTTAACCCTTAATAACAGTGTACGTTTACAGTAACTTAACACAATTTCTGAATATCTTTATTAGTTTGTCAAGATAAAAAAATTTTACCTCCAAATACCTTTCCACAATGTAATAAATGTGAAGTGAATTAAAAATATCAGTGACATGAACACATATGTCATGAGCTGTGCTAGAATATTGTATATGTCTAAGAATTACAGAAGATACTTTGATTTCATGTACATTGTAGGCAGAACTAATGTATGAATTCCTGTTCTATTGTCATGTGCACTTACTGTTTCTATGGATGCCAGAATTATTGTATAGTATGAAGATGCTATCCATTTCAATCAAGCATGGGAATGGATATATACTGTGTGTGTATATATACTATCCAGCTTTATGTGTAATCTTTCCCTCAACTTTAGTTATATTAGGTACTTTTGTCTTTTCTGCCACTTTATCTTTCTCTCCTCTCTCTCTAGCTCTTTCTTTCTCTCTTTCCTTCTCTCCCGCCCCTCTCTTTGGCCCTCCCTCCTTTCATCTACATATATTATTTTAATTTAAAAACAGCAGTAGTTGAAAATATGTTTCAAAGACTATTGGTTACTTGTGTTCACTTGACGTTTGGTATTATTCAAGTACACTACTAGATAGTAGAGTAATTGTACATGACTGCAGCTGTAAGTAGGCTTTTATTTTGTGGTTTATAGTATAATTACAGGCATGTATTGATGTGATCTCTCAACATAAGACTTTTTGATTGTTTGTTTTATTAAATCCTTGCTCATCTGTGGTACATGAAAGAGATTACAGTTAACAAGAAACTGCTACTACTTCCTCACATTCAAACAGAAGCAACAGCATTACTTGTACAGCAGCATTGTTTTATGTGTGTGACAGTGACTACGTCCTGGCATTGCTGCATTACTTATGATGGCGATAGTAAAACAATACAGACCGAGGTCATTACCTGCTTAATGTACTCAATTGGTACAAGTAGGTAATTGTCCAACTGGGTCGTGTTGGGCGGGTATGCAGGCAGGGGAGTCGGTTGATTGGATGATTGGTACTCGCTGCTGCCTCACATTTCGTCTATGGATTGTTCCTTGCTCCGTGCGCCGTTTCTAAGTTGCGACTCATTGACTTCCATGACCCCGCCCGGGATAGGCCTGCTGATAGTGATGCGTTAGCCTCTCTTTGATAGAGCTCTGCGGAGAGGCAAGAGTGTGTACTTTTGCTACTTGGCAGGAAGGAGATAAGAGATATGAACGTTTAGTACAGTTAGGAGGCAGTGGCACTTTTTCATTCACTTAAGTGTGTGTCCAGAATAAACACTAGAGAGGTTCAAACCTTGTAGAGAGATCATTCATTCTCTTAACAATCACTTTACATGTGTTGACTTGGTGACATTAAAGTTTAAATTTTTGAGTAATAATTTAAATAAATTTTGTTTATTTTTTGGTCCATTGTATGATGTACATGTTTAATTAAAATTAAGTGTTCAGCAACCTAGAGTAAAATTTATTAAAATTTTCCATGCAGTTATTGCTGTATAACAAGGGCAATATTTTAAAAATTTTGGCTGGGTATTCTTGAGGGTGGAAGGTTTTCCATTCTATTGTTGACAGTAATAATATATCTCATGTGTTGTAACTTATCTAGTTAGCTAGGCAATTTCTTCACTCAAACTGCCTTTTGAATACGTTGTAACTTGTGATTTCAGCACATCTCGGTGCAGTAGTTGTTACATATCTGATTGGCACTTCTGCCTCATATGATGGGCGTAAAGAGTTACATTATACCTATCCCATGCATGGGTTGACAGATGAAATACCTTATTTTTTAATTAAAAAACTTTGAAGTTATTGGCATCTGCTTAGCTCAGTGGTACATTAATTAATTTTAAAAATTGATACTGGCATTGAAAAGAATATCAAATTATTTTCAGACTTTTATTTATTATTATTGATTATCATTTACAGAGCTGTCTTCCTCCAACTACACTTTGTCAGTCATGGCAACCAAAGATGAAGTTGCTAAGTTCTAAAAAATCATTCCACACATCTTATAGTGGCTTTACAATGGTATGCAATTACAAAGGGGTGAGATGGTTCACTCTCAATGTCTATGGGCTTTGTGCACTGGTGGAAACAATTTTGTAGAAATAAGTAGAGTCCAAAAGGGTAAAACATAGAGGTTCCAGATGCAGGCATTACCTGTGCAGGCCATGTTAGCTTCTTGTGTGTTTTCTTGACTTGTTGTCTCAACTATGGTCAGGACCAATCTACCTTAAAGAATTCCTTCCCGTGTATATTAAGTTGTCTTATAGGGTGGCAAATTAATGCTACAATACACAGTCCAATCAGGACACACTGACCCAGCAACAAATTATCTGACACAAACACTCAATCAAATGTCATTCTTATCTTTTTGGAAATAATTAAACTATGAATTTTTCTTATATGTGAGGGAGTGAACTTTGTAGTTATAATTTAAACTATCCATCAAACCTTGCACTCTCTAGAACAACTACCTGTAACAAATTTGTGTAAACAATAACCTAGTAAATTAAACTCTACCTGTAACTGATATTCTTAATTTTTTTACTTTTTATATATATATATATATATATATATATATATATATATATATATATATATATATATATATATATACACACACACACACACACACACACACATACATACATACATAAATACTATGTATATAATACTACATACATAAATACATTATGTATATAATACATACATAAATACATATGTATATAATACATACATACATAAATACATACGTACATACATTCATACATACATGCATACATACATACACACATACATACACACATACATAAATACATATGTACATACATAAATACATACATTCGTACACACGCACGTACACACACACTCTCTCTCTAACACATGCATACATATGTACATACATACAAATACATATGTACATACGTACAAATACATATGTACATACATACCTACTGTGAAATATTAAATAGGTCCTAGCCTCAGTGTTATACCATAGTCTGGTAATTTATTAAGGTTAAGGTAGAAGTAAAAAGAGTAATGTCCTGTGGAGTATTACAACTGACTATACAATATGCAGAGCTCATTAAAAAGAGCATAAAAATATTCATAAAGTTTCAATTAAAATTGTATATGAAGAAGGAATGTACTGGTATGTAGTTGTAACACTGCAAAAAAAATTCTTTTAAATTAAATTTTACATGCTAAACGAAAATACTAAACGTATCTTTCTTTTGGCAACATGAAAGACATATTTGTACTGCAGATGCTTCATGAAGAACACTAACAGGGAAACCTTCTTCAAACTATCCATCACAATATCTCCTGTACTTGTACGTAAGAAAATATCAATAAGTTTGTTTGTATCCATTTTATATACGTATGTTTCTGCCTTTAATGTTGGTAACATGTCAAGACGAGACAGTGGTGGACGTGAAAACATTCTTTATCAATAGCTGTTGAGAATGAAATGGCAAAAACTTGTAAAGTTGATGAAAGTGTAAATAAAGTGAAGCTAAGTTAATCTCTGTGTAATTTATACAGATGATACACATATGTTTCTGCATTAAATGTTTTTACTGAAGCAGATGTTTAAATAATTAGATCTAAAAATATTTAGCAAAATTACTAAGATTTTATTATGCACAAGCATAGAAATAAATTTGAAGAATATGTTTGAATAAAGGTTTTTTTTTTTTTTCAGAAAGTGTTCTTCCTGAATCATCAGTGATGGAAATGTGCCTTTTATTTTTACCAAAAATCAAGATTCAGTCAAAGTTATTTATATTAACATGATAAAAATTTTAACTAAACGAATCTTTTTTTGTAGTGTGGCAACATTTCTTTTTCATATACAAATTTGATCATAACTTTTTTTAAACAACTTTCATAGTTGGGGTAATTGTTTTTAGTATTATGCAGTCAGTTACAATGCTTCGCAGGATACTACTCTACTTTGACTTTAAGAACAACTTGCAGTACTTGATCTGGACTTATTCTACTTGAACATTTCAATAATCATTCAGAATACAGTGATTTTTTTGTTATTTATTCTTTGTTCATGTTTTTCTTCACTACAATAAAACCAGATTAATAGTTCTGTATGCTGGTATTTTTGATAAAGTAATGATTTCTGTACAAGCGTAAATAAAGTGGTTTGCCCATTACAGTGTTGTACGTAGTGCTTCTGTAAAATAGTGGGATTATGTTGCTTTTATACCCATATGTTCTGCTATTTCAATTACATGGTGGCCATTTAGTTTTATGCTTTTCTCCCATTCCTCATAAACATCCCAATTCCTCCATCTCTCATAGATCATGGTAGGGCAGTGGTGAAACATTAGACTTACATTTTGGAGGACTTGAGTTCGGTTACTAACCCAGCCATCCCAATTTCAGTTTTTTTTATAAACTACTCCATGTTAATTCTTGAACGGTTCCTTAAAATAAAACAAGACATATTCCTTCCCTGTTTTCTATCTGAGCCAGTGGTTATGTTTTTAATTTATTTCTTCAATGAAATGCTAAGTACTTCTTACTTACTGACTCATCTTCATGTTCTGTTCATCAGACACTTCCTAGGTGTTGTTTGTTGGAGTACTGGCCTACAGGATAAATGTATTTTGGATACAAATCTTGGTTGTATTGTTCTTATATATAGGTATAGGCTTAGATTACTCTGTAAGTTACCACTTTATTTGCCTCTTAACTTAAAGCGGAAGTATTTATAAACAAACAAAAGCCTTACTTGACTTACCTTCCATATCTGTTGCTCTTACAAACTAAACTAGAAATGTTTTTGCTTTTAACTAACTGGTAAAAAATATTAATGACTTCCTGTACAAAACTACTACGTATCGAGAAGGTATTTATTTTTCTCCTTTCTGAACATGGAAATGAAAAAAATTATACATTTTCTTTTCAGATAAATTAGCATCACAACATCAACCCTACAAGAAACTCCATGAGAACCCAGTGATAACTGAATATTAGCATGCCCCATTCAACTGAAGGCCTGACGGATTGTAAATTAAGTACCTCAACTGTTAATTGATTCAATACCTTTGGAAGTGCATCCTTAAAAGAACAATATTTGTACACAAATCAAATAGAATTAAACAATTTTACATTAGTAGAAGGAGAAAACATCTATGACAAAAGACTATGCTAATGTTTTATTTACATTAGGAGGTTTAAAGATTACAAAGATTCAATATGGGTACCTCATATAAAATGACTTAAGTCCAAACAAGAATAAATTCTTGGCAATGCAAGGCATTATGTTATTATGTATTATTGCACATACTATGTAGTTTGTCTTCAAAATTCTAACGAATGTTCTGGAGAGGGGGAATACACACATTTTGCATACATATATAAATCTAAAAACGATAAGGTTTAAGGTCAGGTAACTTTGGTGGCCAGTTGAAATGCATGATCATCGACAGTTTCAGTGTTGTTCTAGCGCTGTTATAGATGTACATCATTGTTATATATCACTTCACTGTGAACCAACTTGCTGGAGCAGGTAGCATCATCACTGAAAACAAGACACCGCAAAATGATCATCCTCTATGTCCGCTTGCATTTCTGCAAAAAAAAAAAAAAACAGATAACAGCAATTTACATCTTCACCACATTTGGATACATTACAATGTTCTGCCGCAGTTGCATTTTCAAGACTTGATGATAAAGTGACACAAAACCGTGTAAGATAGGCCTAAGTATGTAAAGAATTATTCTGGATGTTTTTATTTCTCATTGTCATGTTTATGCTGTTTCTCTTCTCTCCAACATGGTTTCTAATGTATAAAAACAGTTTTTCTGCATGATTTGCCATCTTGGATGAATATCTATGCAAGGTACATAATGTTCTAAATACAGTAGTACAGTTTTTGTTAGTCGTAGTTGATATATATGCATGCTTTGCCTTACTAACTCTGGTAACTTTACTGTCATCAAGTCAGTCTAATAGGTTGAGTTGTATCAGTTACAGGCAAATTTTATGTTTATTTATTTAATTTTTTTTTTAATATGTTGAATTTAGAAAAAATTATGTAGTAATTCAGCATGTATAAATTCAGTAATTTTGTATCTTGAATATTTTAACTATTTGTGTTGTACAACATTTTATTTTGGAGGTGTGTATGAACCTGAAAGCAGAAAAAATATGATTTATATAAGATATCACTTCACTGATGCTATGTTCAGTAGTTGGACCAATTGCAAATTGTTCAAACGTGTCTGAGTGTGTAATGAGGGGCCAGTGCAATGCTTGGTGTGGGTGCAGCTGTACGAGGAAGGGCAGAGAGCTCACGGACGTGTGTGCATGTATGTGTTAGTGCCCCGCGCGTATGTAACCTTGGGCAGCCGGCACACTGTTAACTGGCAGTCGTCACAGGAGGTGACAGTTTGGCGTCCCCTCGTCGCATGTGATGGCTCCTGCTGTGCTGGGTGCAATTCTCACCACTGTCGCACTCAAGCTGGTTCTTCCACTTACAAGAATGAAACTTCTGTCCATTTTAATAACACACTTTGGCGATTCTTGTTATTTCAGATGGCCCTGCTTTTGAGGATCTTGGCGTACCAACCAGCATTAGGGACTTGACAAAAGAAATCTCTGAACCACTGTTACTAGTACAGAAGTCTAACAAACCAGTCAAGTTTAGTGGTAAATTGTTCCTGAAGAAATATACTTCACTGAGCTAGGTGGCATAGTGGCAAAATGCAGGACTCACTTTCAGGTGCTCTAGCCATCCTGATTTTGGTGCAATAATTCTTTTGTATTCCCTTATTAAAGCCTTGAAGGATTTCAGGCACACCAAAAACTCTTCATAATATCAATAACATATAGGCTGTTTCTGAAGTACTTTAACAAACATGGAGGGAGAAGGCTGTTCCTCATAGTAAAAAAAAAAAAAAAAAAGTACATGTAGACATGTGTCAAAAAATCCATAGCTTTTGTGTTATTAGTGAAAGAACAGAATGTCACATCTATTATGCATTATCCACTGAGTAGCATTGATAAAACTATCAAATCATACTGAACTCATAGTGTATGTTGAAAATAGCTTGCTTTTGTACACACAAAATTGCACATATCAGATCACAGACTGTTGCACCCTCAAATACTCTTCACATGTTGTTGAATGGTTTCACTGGCTCCTATGACATATTCGTGTTGGTGAAGGGTATAAGCATTATTAATGTCTGCTGCATAAGCCAGTTGTTTGAGGTGACCCTACAGATAAAAATCCTAAGGATTGAAGTTGGCGAACGTAGTGTGTCATGGAAGAAATCAGCCAGTACATATTGAACAATGTAACTGAAATGTGCTGGTGCACAATCATGCATAAACTACATGCTTCTTATTTGTGTGTGCACATCCTCTAGCAATTCTTGATGAGTATTTCTGGATGAAGTGCTTGTAAACATGCATGAAAGTAATGCTGGTGGAACATATAACGTTGAATAGACGTCACCTACAATTCCAGCCCGCACAATCTTGAACTGGTGCAAGTGTCTAGACTGAATTGTATCATGAGGATTTCACTTGCCCACCTATGTTGGTTATGAAAATGTACTATTCCATATCTTCCAAATGTTTCCTTGTCTGTAAACAAATCAAAAGAGACAAACTACAGGTTGGCAGTTTCTTCAAGAAACCACTGGTAAAAGTTCTACCTTAGTGATAATTGGCAAGCAGAAGATCATACACATGTTGAAGATGATACGAATACATGAGCTGGTACTGAAGTAACCTGCATGCTGCAGTATGCAATGTAACTCATACTTAGATATACTGCAATGTACAAATAACCAGATCTTCTATTACGGGTTCAGGTGTGCGAAAACATCTCTGGACCTTCCGCGACCAATGGTTTGTTGTGCTTGTATGGTTTATCTGCAGTGCAACACAAGTAAAAAGTGAGGAACACATCAACAAATGGACACAAATGAGAAATGTAAACAACTTTCCTTGGCAACATACTGCCATTGAGGATATGTAGCCATCAGTTAACATCCATTGATAACATTAACAGTAGTCATTTTACTACTCATTACAAAATAATGTTTTCATATAGTACCCTGCAACACGTTGAACTAAACTTTTTTTTTAATAACACAAGAACTAATGAACAGGATCTTTGGACATATGTTCGTATGAACCTTTTATTCTCATTTAAGTGTGAGAAACTTTCTTTTCTCCCTTCAAAAAGACAATTTACTAAACCAAAGTTTTCAAACAACCACTTCGAGACACACAAGAGTCTAAATCATTTTTGGAAATGAATTCAAAAGCTACATGACTGCTACAGTACATAAATCAGAGAACATATTTCCATATGTATATAATATTAATGCGGCAAACTGTTAGTGAAATTACATCTTATGCCTAGAAGAATTTTAACCAACTGCTGTATCTCCATGCAGGACAACATAATTCAACCCACGTAGTTAAGGTTGTTCACGTGGCAAAAATTCAAAATTTGATATTTGCTTGGCATAGTGTTAGTTTTATAGACGTTACTTGTGACTACATTTTCCACTTGTAATTTTTTAGCTCTCATAGTTTTCCCATGGCGGCACGTCAAAAGTCAGTATTTGCAAGTTACACGAACATAGGTTTAACAAAAACCAAGTAACTGACGCGAATGAAATAATTTACACTGAAATTACATAGAATGGGCACTATGCTAAAAGATTTAAAAACCGAAAATAAAGTCATTTTGTTTTTTTTTAAATTTGTCACAAATGAGGTAAATTTTCGTCATTTTCGGATTTTTTAAAAAAAAGTACAAAGAAATTCCATTCTGTGTTTTTAAATCTTTTAGCATAGTGACCATTACATCTAATTTCAGTGTAAATTATTTCATTCGCGTAAGTTACTTGGTTTTTGTTAAACCTATGTTCGTGTAACTTACAAATACTCACTTTGACACGCCGCTATGGGAAAACTATGAGAGCTAAAAAATTTCAACAAGTGGAAAATGTAGTCACAAGTATCGTCTATAAAAATAACAATATGCCAAGCTAATATAAAATTTTTAATTTTTGCCACGTGAACACCCTTAAGATGCCTGAGCTTAGTTTCAATGGCAGCAGATGATTTTGTTTGTGTGTGTGTCTGGGCATGTCAGTCTGTGTGTGTTTTCTCTCCTTCCCTCTCTCTCCCTCCCCCACTCTCCCTCCCTTCTCACCCTCACACTTATTTCCCTCCCTTTCTCTCTCCTTCCCCGTCTCTTTTCCTCCCCTTTCCTTTCTCTCTCCCTCCATCCTTCCCACTCTCCCCCTCCCTCCCCCTTCCTCTCTCTCTCCCTTCCCTCTCTCTCCCTTCCCCTTCCCTCTCTTCCTCCCACCTTCCCTCTCTCTCCCTTCCCTCTCTCTCTCCCTTCCCTCTCTCTTCCTTCCCTCTCTCTCCCTTCCCCTTCCCTCTCTTCCTCCCACCTTCCCTCTCTTCCTCCCACCTTCCCTCTCTTCCTCCCCCCTTTCCTCTCTTGCCCACCCTCCTTTCCTCTCTTGCCCACCCTCCTTTCCTCTCTTGCCCACCCACTTTTCCTCTCTTGCCCTCCCTTTTCCTCCCTCCCCAGCACTCTTCCTCCCTTCCTCTGTCTCCCCCTCTCTTTGTTCCTACTCTCTTTCTCCTTTTTTCCCCTCCCTCTCCCTCCTTTCCCTTTCCTGCCTCCTCTCCTTCCATTCCCCTACTCCCTCCCTCTCTCTTCCTCCCTTTCCCTTCCTCCCTCTCCCTTCCTACCTCTCCCTTCCTCCCTCTTCCTTCCTCCCTCTCCCTTTCTCCCTCTCCCTTCCTTTCTCTCATTTCTGCCCCTTCCTCTCACCCATTCTCCATCTCTCCCTCCCTTCTGCTCCCTCCCAGCCTCCCTCCATGAATGAGTTAATATTTTTAGTATTAAAAACCACTCAAAAACATCAATTCATAGAATTTTTCATACAGTTTTACTTCTCTAGCAACAGTCTCCTCTTCTCAATCTAGGAAATGGTTTTTATCCTAAAGATATATTATTTAAAATGACAGTACTGTCAAATATAATTTATTATGTAATTCTTTGCTAATATCATGACTCTCTGGTAGGCAGCACCCTTAGGAGCAACTCAAGCACATACATCACTTCCTAACATCTCTATAGGTACCGTATACATTACTAAACTAGCACATAATAGCTCACCCGTTTGAAACAGTAGTAACCAAATTATTTTGCAACATTAAATTTAAGGAAAATATTTGCTTTACATCAATATCTGCATGTACATTTTTTCTTTACTAAGGTGTTCATACTTGAAAAGGACATCAAAAGTACACATTTTCACTATTTTTAGCCCTGTCAAAATAACCTGTTAGACTATATACAGGAGATGACCTGACATGGATACACACATATCTAATGTTCTTTATTGATATTCCTCAGCAGTCATTACCCCACTATGATGCACTCTCTCTAATGGCCTGGGCAGGCAACCACATTTAAGGAAAGATACCTACTTGTTTGTTCACTCAACAGGTTTCTAGCTTTCTTGCAAAAATGTACTGCGAAGGATAGAGGCAAAAAACAAAAATCCCACAGAGAGTGTGAGTTATAAAGTAACGTTAGTGTCAGATAATAAATTGTAGTGTATTTTGTTCAGACACGAATCAAAATTCTAGTATGTCTGCAGCCAAGAAAATCAGTCCAGGTCCCCCTTTTTTGACTAAGTTGTTGGTTACTAGTCTTTCACTTATGAAATTACTGCTTAAGTCAGACATCTCAACCATCTAGAAATCAACTATTTTCATTTAGGTAACGTGTGTTGAACAGCAATGATGTGTTGGTTGTCCTTGTATTCTCAGTCTTCATTGTGTGAATGTGTCCACCCTCATCTAGTTACACCTTGCATTTCCTCATTTATTCTGGAGGCTGGTAGGGAAGATCTGTAGTTTCTGTTGGGTAGGAAAGTCTGCTTCATGTAATATTAAGTCCTCTCTTATCTTGCTCTGACTGCCGTAAATCAGTATGCAGCTGTACAACTTTTTCTTGCTTATCTGCTACGCTTAACAGTCAAAAACCAATGTAGTCTATGTATAGAGTGTGATGAAATATATGTAGAATATCAAAGATTGGAAGACTAAAGATCATAGATTAATCTTCTTGGAATGCTGAATGTCAGGAAACATGATAATTTCCATCCATTTTTATCTAAATCCTTCTCCTCCAGCTATATAAATCTTCATTCTTGTCCAAATTTATGTGAATAATATTCACATTACCTATACACTCTATCATGTACAATGACCATCAAATGGCAGGTATTGTTTCTACTTGTTGAGGCTATACTATTGTCTACATATTATATAAGCACAATATTCTCTCAATTCTTCCTAACTTCTAATTGTAATGATCTGGCTGACCTTATAACCGTTTCTGCTGTAATAACATGATAAGAAAAAGTTACCAATCCGTAGCTGCCACGATGGAAGAACTGCTTCTGATATTAATCTGTATTTTATTTTATTTTGCCAGCATAAATTTTTTTAAGTTTTTTTTGTGAATTGATAACAAAGTTCAACGTTTCATTTAAGATAATCACTAGTCACTTTTCAACAGTCTTTTTATACATTCTCTTTTAAAGACTTTTTAGAATTGTTTTGATGGTCCATGATATTTTTGTTCTTTTATTTTCTCAGGTATTAATTGTGTTCTAGGCAAAGACTAAAACGTCTTGACAAAAACATTTTACAATGCTTCGTATCAAAATTATGTTGTACTATCAAGTGCTAGTTTTTTTTTTCCAAATTGCTTTATAACAAAATGTTTTTTGTGCTTGACTTTCAACTCATTAGCTCATGTTCTGTGCAAGTGGAGACTACCCGTTTATTAGTAAACGTATTTAAGTTGGACAGCAAGCCTGGCTTTGGTGATACTAATTTGAAATTCTTGTGAAATAATTTAAAATAAATAAAATCTCTTCAGTTTCAACAGAAACAGATTTAACGGGTGTGAATTTTACTCTGCTCACAGACATTGCCTTTCGGAAAAATTTATGAAATGTAAACCTTTTTGGGCTTAAATTTCTTGATGCATTAATTTTGAAAGGTGTGCTGAAATTACCTTATTGATGACTCCTGTTGGAAAAACAAGTATTTTAGTTCATAGGAATAGTCTACTCCATCAAGCATTTCAAACAAATATTCTTGCATATAGGTGTACTTGAACTCGTATAAATTTGACCCATGGTGATCCAGCGATGGATGATTCTCTCCACCAGGTAGTCTGGTCTCACCTCCTGAAAAAAAATATCGGACAAAGTTTCTATTTAAACTACAGTATTCATTCTATGCAGCAATGTCATGTGGTGGATACTGTAAAAGAAAATTTACCAAATAGAGTTCCATATTGAACGTTATATAATCATAAATAACAACGCTTAAACACTGTTGTAATTGTTTTATAGTCAATTTCTTTAAATAAGCTTATTTATTGTACATCAATAAAATATAGTAACAGCCTTATATTTTGTGTAAATGCATGGTCTTTGAACAATTCCAGCAGTGGGTTTGTAAGAGAAAAAATAGGGAGAGCAAGAAAGGAGTACCACATAAAATGTCGACAGATGCTAATTCTATATCTCGGTGCCTTGTTGTATAAAGTAGCTACTTTTCATATAAATTGCAGTATTCAGATGAATGCATTGGATGAATGTACACTGATATATACTAAATCATAATTTCAATAAATCAGATAAAAATTAATGTTCAGTCTTAAGTGACTTCAGGTATATAATAATTGCAATATGAAGCTTCCTGCACAGCTGCATGTAAAGTTGGTTAAAGGTCGGGTCCAAGGAAGTTATTTATAGGTGACGAGTGTTAGTTAGAACTTTGTTGCAGATAATATAATTCAACAGTAATTTATGGCTTTTTGAGTTTGTAAACTATCTTCAAGAAGGTGCAGCAGTTCTGTTCGCTAAGTGTATGTGTTTATATGTATACGCATACAAAATAGCATGTACCTATACACTTTATAGACAGTGGTACATCACTGGCTTTGTGGCCACCTACTGGCTATTCATAGTCATGTTTGAAGTATTAAAGCCATAGTCGTTTTTTCCCAGCCAATAATTAGTATTATTCCACCATTTGTTAGTATAATTGTAATAGTGTATATAACAAACACAAAATATAAATTTCACAGTACAGTAGTTCCCTAGTAATCCAAACTAATTGTGACTAATACGTGTTCAAATTATAAGATTTTCATTTTAGTAGATATTGTTCTTGTACAGCAAAAGCAAGTAGAAAACATGCAGTGAAATGTAGAATGTATTACTAGACATCATGTGTGCAAGTTGGTATATGGTACTGTACTGTCATTAGTACACCAAGTGTATCTCTTCAGCACTGATTTATTATAATGTAAGAACTTCTTTAAATTTGGGTCTATGTTTGTTGTTATTACATATTCTTTTTCCTCACACACTCATTTGTAATATCCTAAATTTTGAATTAAGAACTATTTAGATTACTGGAACCCTGAAGTTAATATATGAAGCTTAAATAAATTGTTCTAGTTATTATTTTGGAAAGGTAGCCTTCAAAAGTGGTTGTTTAACAGTGAGCAGCATATACAAGCGGTCTAGCCAACACATGGCAGTGGACAGAAAGAACTTTAGCTCTCGACTACTGTCCTTGATTTCTGGCCAGATTTTTTGTTGTATATAATTCCTGGTGTCTCAGGGGTTGGTTGCAGTGTGTCTTATAACGATCATCTTAGAAGCTGACTTGCAAAACTGGCCTGGGGAACTGCTCGTTGACTGACTGCTCCAGGTCCTTCATTGTATTACTTTGATACCTATTATGTGTCTTCTCCTCCGTCACATCTTTATTGGAGCAGCTGTTGACAGACTAATGAGCATCTTTGTTTAGGCTGTTCATAGTAAAGTCAGCGCTTCTGAAAACTATCTTCATAAGATAGTAATAAATAATATATTTTACTGTGGGCTCAGATGTTACAACGTCATTGTGATAAATTCTATACAGTCTATTATACTAATGCTGCTGTTTTCATATTAACAAATTTTAGAAATATTACTTATTTTCTAAACGGGAAAAAGTAAGCACTATTTATTTAACTTTAAAGTAAATAGCCTATAAATCTGTTGTCGATACAAATAATTTACAGCTTTAAGTTCAACATGGCCTGCAAATGAAAGGATCCACTCACCCTGTAATTGGGTACATAAATACAAGCAGTGTTACTCAAGAAAATTGCAGAATGAAATTACGTAACTGTACTTTGAGTAAGCTCTGCAGTCACGTGATGATGTTGGTAGAAAAAATAAATTCTTGAAATAGTTCCAAATGTATTAGGTTTTGTATCAGTGGAAGAATGCTGTAGTAATATTTAACATTTAGTGTATTTATAATTTTCACATTGGTAGATCTGTAAAGAAGTGCATTTGCACATGCAGTCTCTCTTTTCATGGTAATAGAAAGTTTATTAAACTTTTTTATTGGTTTAGTAAGCACGAATGAATATCTTCCAGTTTGCTAAGGATTTTGGTTTGTGTATGAAGGTACTGTATGACTAACAAAGAGGCAAGAAATTTAGGTATGTATAGGTATTGTTAGACTTTGAAAATGAGGAAAGCAATTTAATAATCTTATTTTATAATTTTTTTTTGCTCAATAGTTGACAAACTTTAATCCCGAAAATGATTTTAACATATTCTTATTTCCCAGGACATACACTCTTCCCTGAAGAGTATGCTGTTCGTGAAGTATTAACTATTGGTAGGTACGGTACTTCACATTGTAAGACAGTATTACAAGTATGAGTTACAGCAATCCAGAGCAAGCTTTGTTTTTATTAATGACAAGTGTCTTATCTACCATACCCTTTTCATACTGTGATAAGTATTAATAATTTCACATATTTATTGAATACCTACAACTTTAGTGCAGCTAATCTTTTTGGTGTCTTTAAATGTCAAACATATTTTGAATAAATTTTTTTTTTTTTCAGTTAATAAGTTTGTATTTACACGAATTTAATTTTGAAAGGGGGGCTGGAAATTATGTAAATAAATATTGTAGCTTAAACAGTTCTTGAGTGCTTTAAAATACTTCACAGTTGATACCAGGTACCAAGCATTCACGTATATTACTCATAATGGATAATATTTACTTTAATTGAAAATTTTCTTTGTACACCAGATAGGTCGTTCAGTCATCAAGTGTTAGAATGAACAAATCTGCTATTTGAGTTTACTCTGTAGCAGGATTAGTAGTTATAGCTGTCTACGCGAAAAGCATTCTTAAGTTTGTCCCTGCCACTAACAGCGACTTCGTCTGGGCCTTATTTATAGTCACGGGAATGTTGACTTTGTGGGGTAGTTTCACAGACTCTTTAATGTAATAGTGTTATCGAATGAAATACGTAGTTTACGTAGTATCATCGGTTGACAGAAAACAAATGTTATGCCTCTTAAGGTGTCAAATTTTGAAAATTCTTAGATTCACATCTTAAATAATTTGTACGTGTATCCAAGTGAAGTGAAAATCATGACGACAGCCCTTTTCAGTCAAGAAAAATCAATCATTAATTAAAAATCACATATCACGTCTGTACAGTACTGAGAGTTCGAATTTTTAAAAATCTTATAACCATTTTGTAGCCATTTACCTAATCATCATCCTGAAGCAAAAATAAACTGAATATCTCGATGTGTTTTATAGGTATCGAGGATTTATCAAAAACACATTCCAGGTCTTTTCACCTCCTAAGAGACAGAATTTCGAAAAATCCTTTAATCACATTTTAGACTACTTGACTGTTGTCTCTTGTGCGTGAAAAACACAACAATAGCCCGCTGGGTTCAAGCTGTATCGATGATTAATCAGAAACACATTTCATCACTTTTCACCCCTTTTCACCTTCTTAGGTGGGGAATTTCGAAAATTCCAGAAGTTTCTTTTTAGGTATATGAGTAGGCATTAATCTTATATAAAAATCATGTCGCTATATAAAAAACAGTGGGATCAATATATATTGATTGTGAATCGGAAACACATTTTACCTTTTTTTTTTTTTTTTATCTCTTTGGGGCAAAATTAGAAAAATATATTTAAATGTTATTTTGTTTATTTACATAAATCTAAAGCAAAGAGCACTTAAATATCTCAATTGGTTCGATAAATATGGAGGAATAATCGAAAACTCATTTCACATATTTTCACCCCCTTAATTATGAAATTTTGAAACATCTTGGAGTCCTGTCATAGACATTTGCATACGTAACCAACTGTAGTAAAAATCACGATGATAGTCATTTGTGTTTCAGTGATATAAACGTTTCATAAAAATCACATCTTGCCCCTTTTTACTGCTTGGGGTCGAATTTCAAAAAATCCTAAAACGGTTTTTTGGGTGTTTACATAAGCCACATTTTGAAGTGATCACCAACTTTGTATCAAGAAGGATTCAGTAGATATTGTTAGTTAATCAGAAACATATTTAGGGTCTTTTCACCCCCTTAAATACTGAATTTCAAAATGTACTTAAATTGGCTAATATGCATTTTTATGTGTGTCCTATTAAAGTAAAAATCACGATAGGTCGGAGCTCTGTCGACGTTTCTTCCAAAATACGTTGCACCCCTTTTCACCCTCTTAAAGGTCGAATTTCGAAAAATCCTTTCTTAGTGCTCGCCTACGACCTGAGTAGAAACTACACATAAAATTTCACGATTCTAGGTCCACTGGTTGGGCTGCAGTTTGATATGTCTGTCAGTCAGTCATTCAGTCAGTCAGTCAGTCAGTCAGTCAGTGTTAATTTTTATACTTAGAGATTTGTGTTCTGTAATGACACATTTCTTATATTTATGTTCTTATAATATTTTATTAAAACAAGTGTTCTTAAGTCTTGGAGTCGGTCACAATGTCAGATTATTTTATTCTTCGCTTTTATGAAATTCTGAGAAGGAAAACCAAGAAGTTTGTGATTGAAAAATTAATTATATTTACCTTGCAACGCAGTACAAGCATCGCAGTTGATCTTTACGCTGCAAACAGTCCAGCAAATTAAGAATGTAAAAAAAATTGCTGGTATGACTGTGACCTGACTGTGACCTAAATATTTGTTAAAAGTTCAACTGTGATGCTTACACTGTAGCGCAAGGTAAATATAATTCTCTCTGCTATCACAAATTTCACATTTTTCTTCGCAGAATTCCTACAAGCGAAAAATAAAACAATACAGTATTGGGACTGTTGCAGAACATTAAACAAAGATCTTTGATCCTGTCTGAAGGCAATTCACACATAATGCAATTTTATAAAACTCGGTTTTACTTAATTTGTAATTTGCTATGTGCAACATTAATTCAGACAAGTGCCTCCACTGACATGTGTGGCACTTAAACTTTGGGGTGACAAGTAGGTCCAGTGACCAATATGCCAACCACTGCTATAAATTGGGGGGGTTCAGAGGTCCTCACCCGGAAAAAATTTGATTTTTAGGTGTGAAACGGGAGCTAGTTAAGGAGTTTTCATACATAAACTTTGAATGTACCACTGGTAGAAATATTGATATTTTATTATTTAATATTTTAATTTACAACTTTTTTTGGGGGGAGGTGGACATTACACCCCCCTAAAAAATTAAGGTTTGCAGTGGATGTGTTCCTCCCACTATGTTTCCCCCATTCGCCGGGCATGCCCATGCATCTTACCAACTACAATATATATACATTGCTATTTAGTGTCATGTAAAACCTTATCTTTTAAAGCAATACCAAAAGTACTGTCGACTGTGTCAACTTTGTATACCTGAAAAGTTCATATACAACAAAAACTTGCAATGGTTCTATTTTAATTTTTTTCTTTGAGCCTTTTTATTACAACTGTGAGACAGACTAGTTTACTACTACCATGACTGTTACACCTTGCATGCGAGAAGTTGGTAGAACGTAGGATAATTATGGAAAATAATGTTATATAAAAATGTTTTGCAGATTTCCAAATCTTACAAATATTTTTCAACCATACAAATTTAGTAGGACTACCGATTTTGAAACATGGTTATCAACATAAATTTTTAACCTAATGTGGCACAAGTAAGTTAAAAATCAACACATTTGTATATTAATTTTCTTAGAAGTTGTGTACAATAACTAATCATCTGTTGCTGCTATGCTAACTCTTGTACAAAATTTATTATATCATGCCTGATGGCTAAAGGAACTGTGAGTATATTTTAATTATTATTCCCTGTATGAACCTGACTCAAAAATGAGCTTGAAATTTCTGTCCACTGGTTTTAATTGCATCGAAGACATTTAACCACATATTTTCTGCTGTGGTGCTGTGCTTGATGGGTTTATAAACATCACGTAGTAAATCTAACTAAATTCACAGGTAAAAGTAAGTACTATAAATAATAAATATCATGTTTTTTAAAAATTGTTATTGAAGGAACAATTTATGTACACTGTACACAGCCTTCATTAATCATACATTTCCTTCTCTGCTGAATATGTCATTTTATCTCAAAAGTTGAAAATTACTGATGCCTTTGTACAAGGAAATGTATTTATATTTACATTCCTGGGTTTCTTTATTTGCAGTGTGTTGCATCACTAAGTGTTTTATAGTAGAATTGGGTGATCTTCAAAGTGTTGCTCTTTTAGATATGCCTTTCTGGTCGCATTTTAGGAGCAGGACAATTGGCTACAACATTATTACAAATATTATCATTATCCACGATGTAATATGTAAAATATCACTGTTTATTAGTGCAGAACCTAAACAGAATGTACTTTGCATGTGCAGTTGGTGTTTAGAATAAAATGTTTCTTGGTAATTCACAAATATTTACTGGGAAACGTCATGTCGTGTTTACCTTCTAAGTCAGTTAGTGACTGCTGTTCCAATTTTTTGTCAGTGGACTTTTCAAACAAGAAATTGTAACTTAATTGTTCAAGCAAACAACTTATGAGCAGAAGAGAGCTGACAATAGCCAAAGTAAAATGGTTAACCTAGTGTAATTAAGTAAGTGCTCATGGGTGTTTGATGTGTGTAATGGTGACAGAATAAGGGTGATGGGGAGACGCAGCGAAAAAAGATGTATGGGACAATGTATGTTGTTCCGGTCTTCAATACATAATACATTAAACTGTTTCTCTACTCTGAAATGAAGTGCAAAATCAAGATGTTTTATCTAGGATTACACTTGTTAACTACACTGTTTTAAATTGTCAAATAGTTGAGTAGGGATGCATGAATTCCCAGAAATGAAGAATTTGTGCTAGCTTCACCAGAAATTTAACCTGGCTCGTGAAGGTGTTTCCCCACAAAAAAAAAAAAAAAAAAAAAAAAACTTATTCCACTTTTAATTGTGCAGGAAAAATTGATACAGGATAGTGTAACCTTGTATGGTCCATCCTAGAAATGGAACTCACTCATAAATACTGTGTTACTAGCATTCCAACAGTTACTGCAGTAAACCTTTTCCTCTCTGTGCTTTAGCTAAAAAGTTAGCATGCTCATATTTGCTACAGATGCTCAAACTATCATAAAACATAATATGACTGCATCTAATTTTACTATAGAGGATTGGGGTGTTTGATAGCTCTAGGTATATTCAGTATAATTTTAATACTTGCTCAACCATTTGTTTAACATTTTTTAAAATTTTGTTATTCTTTATTATGTTGCCATAAATTGATTATTTTTGTGCGTGAATGTGTGTGTGTGTATATATAATATATATATATATTTTTTTTTACACACACACATTTACACACAATGTGTGGTTATAAATAAGGAGAGAGGGAAAGAGAGAGAGAGAATTATTGTGTTGAAAATGTCTTTCAAAGTGATAGACTGTGAATGAAAATATTATTTACTTCATTATATGATTGTATGTACAATGGCGACAACTGTCTCAAAATAATGAGCAAGTCATTCTAAACCATCACATTAAAAAATAAAAAAAAATAAAAAAAAAATGTTTTTCTGAACTGAGGACAAAAGTCAACTTAATAATGATTTGCAGTGTAGTTGGTTGGGATTGAACCTACAACCTACTGAATGTAATCCATACATAAATGTTCAGGTTTGCTTTGTAAAAATACTATTTTTAATATATTTCTGTGGTTTATTTTGTATAGTTATATAGTAAATATTTTTAATGTATGTGAGTTGTTTGAGGTAATGAATAAGCATATTAGAGGATGAGGATGTTGACCGAGGCATTTTGTTCCTCCATTGTTGTGTAGTTGTGTTTCAGATTGATGATGAGATTGTGGGTGAGAGGGGAGGAGGTAGTAGGGCACTACTTGTTGTAGTGGGTTGCGTGCTCCAGCAGGGCAGGGGCAGACAGAACTGTGAGCATCAGAGATGGCCCCGCAGAGAGCATGATGGGGTATCAGGCCAGGAGGCTATATAAGTTGAAGTGGAGGAGTACGTCCGGTCTTATGGTGTAGTTGCCATGGGGACTAGCAGCACAGGGATCCATCTGTGGACGGCAGTGTGTCTGGCATTGCTGCAGCTCCTTGCAGGGACAGGTGAGTGTCATTTGATTACCGCATGTTATTGTGTCATCTGCCTGCCAACATTTTAAATATTTATTTTTTATGCTGTAATAATAATGTATATTTAATTATTTTCAATGTATTCTTTATTAATTATTTTTAAAAAATTATTTATCTAAAATTGTAAAATTCTTTTATTCGTAAATTTTTTATTTTATTTAATTATTCTTTTGTAAACATTTTACTTCTGTATAATTAATTTTCCAATTTTATACATTGTAATCACTCAGCTCAATGTATAAGACAATGTATACAATTACTACATGTTTACCTACAAGAATTAAATTGTTAAATTTGATAACATTTTTAAAACTACCCTACAATATTTAATTTTTTGTTAATGTAAATAATTAAAAAATTCTGTATACACTTTTACTGGTCTTCGAAGTTTTCCCCATTGTGTAAACTTGTCGGTTAGGTATCAATTAATTCTTAAACTAATAAGTTTTCTGTAGTGATTTAAAATTGAACATTATTAATCTAGTCATTTTGCAAATATATTGAGCAATCTTTTAAAAATAACTATCACTTCTACAGGTGTTAAATGGACCCCTTAACCAGTGCTCTCTTCTAAAGTTGGTACATATTTTAATATAAAATGATGTAATGTATGTTCCAAGAATGCATGTTGCTATTCTTCGTTTGTGGTTATTTGTAGGCTAATATTTATTTTTGCATTGCTTTCAACGCACATAATTATTGGACTGGGCTTCATGACACCGATAGTTTTATTTAAAATTGCTATGTTAATTTTTATTGTATTAACTCTGTATTCCAAATTCAGTAAAATTGTGATTTTGACATGATTATGCGATAGCTATGTAATCTAATTAAATTTCTACTTCAAATTACGTAAAATGTAATCCATCATGACTTAACATAACACTATCATTCTTTTGGATTTGCTACCTATTTTGTTCCTTTTTGACAAAACATTTTAGGCAGTTTTGCTCTCTCTTTTTAATTCATATTCTTGAAAACATAATTAATTTGTCACTTAAAAGTAATCCTCGAGAAGAAGACTGACATTAATTGAGTACTTTGTGCTTAGAGGCTATGGGACAGGTGCTGAGCCAGCACAACTTAGCCTTATTGCCAGTACGTTTCAAGAACCTTGATTGTGTTCATTGTTTTATGTTCTCATAAAATTTAAGCAGTGAAACCATTATATTGTTACAACAAATTATATGTAATACGTCTAGTAATTACTCAACATTTATATTTTGTTAATTTTATCTTAAGAAATTTTAAATGCAATTAACATGAATTAGTTGATTTGTATTAACCATCACTGAATTAGTTTTTTTTTTTTTTTTAAATTAAAAATCTAAATCATAGAAACATGAACACAGATTTTTATACATACCGACATTTCATGTAAAAGTTATTATTTTCAAGTTTCAAGAAAATAGAACTAAAAGAAAAAGTCCATAAGCTAACTTATAAGTCTGATTCAATATTGTTTTTTAAACAATGGCATAAATTTTGAAAACTGTGTGCTGCTGCACTCAGTAAGGCTATGAACTATGTATGCTCTGTACACCATCCTTAAACCAAAAATTAATTTATGCTGTTTTTTAATCTGTTCAGTTCAGTTTCTAAATACAGATACAGTATAACTAATACTAAACAATAACAGTGATTAAGCCCCAGTGTACAGGATGCCATTACGTAATCGTGTACATATTTCTCATTACAGTAGTTGGAAGTAAACTGGAGATAATTCCCCTACCACTGCATATTTTGGTGTTTCAAACAAAATATAACAAAGTATTAAGACTCCGAAAGTACATATGTAATTTTACACCAAATTATTTGTCATCGTAGACAAATAAAATATCGAAAAATTGTTTGTAGTGTATTGCCACAAACCTCACAGATAATTAGAAAAAAAAATTAGTACGGTATAGCATGCCAGAGCTATTGTATCTCATGTAAATACATTTTAAAGAACACTGTTGTACTTATAACCTTTCACAGCACTTACTGTTTTGATTTTACACATTATCTATAAAAGTTATACTGAATCAGGTCACCTTGTGTTTAACTTCTTAGTGCTGTAATTTTTTACATAAATTCTTAAGGAACAGAACATGTGTGTTAAGTACTGGTAATAATATTTTAATTACATGCTCATTTATTTAACGACCATAAACGATAGTAAAGATTTTACATTATATGTACAAGCATAGCTGTAAAGTATACCATATTAGTTGAAGTTTTCTTGTAGGTATTATGTGCTAAGCTCAGTGGTAACTATTTGAACAAGTCTTCAGATACCTACTCCGTAGATCGTTAAGCGATAAAGTTAGCACTTTTGAAGATCATCTTATCTAGAAGCAGAATTTTAAAAATATTATTTATTTTGACCTTAGATGTTAAGTTTTGAGTATGGTACACTTCGCTTGTTAATTAGGTATCTTAGTTTATATTAAAAGGTAGTAGGGAATTATAAATAATCTGAAAAGATAAAAGTGACTAGCATTTGAAAATAGCTCACTTTGTCCCAAACCACTAATAGCTACTTTAAAGCAATTGATTAAAATTTTCAATTAGACTTCATTGATAATGTAGCAAAAAGGATATGAACCCACTTTTTGTCGTCTTGTTGACATTGTCCCTATTGTGTTATGTTACGGTCTGCTGTAAACAGGAGTGTATTTATAAATTTAGCAGTCATGGAACCCTCATTCATCATTGTGGGATAGCTTTGGCCTTGGCAGTAGTTGGTCTGTAGGTAGATAAATAGGGCTTAATAGATTGTCCACAAAGTCGTTAGAGATGGAATCATCAGCTCTGATTGATAGGAACTGGGATATAATCGGTCAAGGCCTACAGGTAGTAACCATCTCAGTAATCTCTCAGAATGATTTCAGAAAACCATAGAAAACTGAAATCAGAATTGCCAGACAGGGAATAGAAACAATTTCTTCCTGAATATGATTCCAATGTTTTTCTATCTTACCAACTCACTTTCTAGCAGTGGTTAGGGAGAGTGTGTATGTAACAATGTTACATTATTGTAAATGGTTGATTGTGGTGGTTTAGTTTTCTTAAACTCATCTTTCAAAAAAGCAATGCAGGAATGGTGTTACTGGGCATTCTGTCTTCTAATAGAGAAGCATAAATGTAATGGTGCAACTTCAATTAACGTATCTCATGACTTTTGCTTTGGCTTTGTAACTTACAGGTATACTTCCTGTCTCAAAAGAGTTGGCCCCTGTTGTTAGACTTTAACTTAGATTACTCGAACTGATTCTTGGTGTAGCAAAGAACCTGCTATTGAAAGGTATATTGTCGTCAGCGATCAGCAGCAATGGAAAGAAGCAGGTTACTGAAACTTTTGTGGTTCTAAACAAGCCTTAGTTAACAGGTCATACTTGCTTGGCCAAGACATCACTGGATTCTACTTTGGCGAAGGCTTGGTGTGAGTAGTGGATTGTTGGTCGTGCCTCAGTTGTCAAGCTATGAGACACATTATTTGTCATGGGTACCAATTCCAAGGTGTTGTATAAGTTCTGTGGGATGAGTGCTCACTACCTGGGAAGTTTGTGGACCACAATTAAGACTCTGCCCCCCATAGCCCTCCTAATGTACTTTTAAACTGGTGTCCTTTTCAAACTTTGCACCTTTGAAATCAGGTTTTAATTCTGTGCGAGGTCGCTCCCAAGTTGGCTTATGTTACAGTTGGTCATAGGGTTTTCACGAGGTATTCCTGTGTCCCCCATCCTTTGCATCCTACCATTGCTCTGTGTTCATTGCATGTGATTCTCATCATTCAAGACTATGTTGTTAGTTGCTGACCAAATTTCTCCACACCTTTTTGAGCCCTGTTTCCCTGCCAAGACTTTTATGGTTGATAAGATTGTCCTTTACCTCTTCTTGTGGTGTCCAACATTAAATTTAACACAATGTGGAAACAGTTTCCTTGTCGGCTGACTGCCACTTTGAGAAATTCTGCAGCACACAACCTTCATCTTGCTTAGTATGGTTGCCAGCCTGAGCAAGTATATTTAGTCATGTATTTCACCCTATCTCATTCAACGTTCTTATTATGAAGCAGGAGTTATACAACAGTCAGAAGACAACCAACTTTAAAATATCTTACATTTAACTTCTTAGCTGCCCTGTGCTTTACAACTCTGAAGAATCTCAGAGTTGTCATGAAGTGCCTTAGTCCTAGCATCAGTGTGGCATACATCATAATCTACCGTTCAAGTATGTAGACTCCATATACTCGAACACCCCTCATTACTGCTCAGATGTCTTGATATAACTTTCTGGGGTTGTGTAGTGGACTTACCACATCAGAATCACTGAGTTGATTACAAATTTCAATATCTATCCTCTCTATGTTTCTATCATCAACAACATTGGGGTAGGTAGCAGTAGTTGGGATCTGCTGGAGATGACCTGTGCATTATTTCTCAAGTTGCTTATTTCATCTGTAAGTAGTTCACTCCTCTTAATTTGCTACCCCTGTGTTAAAAATGGACAGTGGTGGCCGAATGGTCAGACCATTCGCCTCCCACCAAGATGATCTGGGTTTGATTCCTTGCGGGGTCGGTCCCCAGATTTTCGCATGTGGGAATCGTGCCGGACGATACTGCTGGTCGGCGGGTTTTCTCTGGGATCTCCCGTTTCCCCCACCCTTTCACTCCAGCACTGCTCCATACTCACGTCATGTCACCACTCACCAGTGCTAAAGACTTCGATGTTGAGCGCTGACCAAAATTTCTCACTCACTCTCTGTGTTAAAAAGCTCATTGAATCTACAAGAATTACTCCACGTATGATTTAATGCTCTCCACTGACAACCAATGTAAACTTTTTGAGCAATCCTATCATATGTGCATAAACACTTGCAGTGTGCAGTGACTAGTGTAGTGATGGCTCAAGATCTTGACTAAAGAATTTAAGAGATTCATTTCTTCGAGGTCTCGACAATACATTTTTTATGCCTAGTACTCTGTCTCAGTTGCATTCATGAACACTGTTCTTTCCTTATAATGACATTTCAGGATCATTTATGACATGAGCATTCTAGTTGCTCCAAAAAGTTAACTGTTTGGCAGGACTTTGTCTACACATTGGCATACAGACAAAACCCATATTATAATCACTTAAGTCGCACAAAGAGCTAGGAAATTTCAAACTATACACAGAAACTCTGGGAGATTATGTCTGATGAAAGTAGAGGGTGAAAGTTTCTGACACTGTTTTCCGAAGTGATTGTTAAGAGAGTTTTGCTATGAGCTTCTGAAATACGGATTTAATATAATGGAAGTGAAAATATTAGAAACTACTGAAGATTAAACAACAGATTGGTGGAAAATGTTTTGTGCATTCCTGAAAATATTATTTGTACTGTCATCCCACTTGATTAATAAAATATGTGTTGCCATCGGTGGCCAGGGTGGTATTTTGTTATGGGAATGTCTATGTCTCTTTTACATAGAAACACAAATAATAAAATGGGGGTCCGGGGTTTGTCCTCCTGGAAAATTATCAAAAATAGCCTTATTTTGACGTATTCTGTATTTTTATATTGTGTGCACAAAATATGAAATAGCATTATTGTGTACCATGGCATTTTGTAATTGTTTCCTATTAACATCTAGAATTAATACATTTAAAAGATACAAATATGATGTAAAATAATACTTATATAAATTTGTATAACAATTCCAGCCTCCTGTTATTTTTTCTCTGCGAACACATAAATCTAATAAATTTGCATGTGGCATTACAATAGAAGTCATTTTTACCAGACGAGTGCTTTATGTGTCACGACAACTGACAAACCGCACTTCCGAACATAATTACTTCAACTAAAGGGTGGGAAGTGGGAGATAACTGCACCAAGATATTTAACCTGAAAACTATTTGTGACAACCACCTCCACTGGCCTCGGTGAATGGAGACCAGCATTTGAAAGGTCCTTCCCTTTCTTGGTACATGGTTGCCATTTATTTCAGTGTACTGCTTGTTATGCTGCAGAGAAAATCACAAAAACCGAAAGGAAAATGGAGCTCGCATTAACTTGGAACTGTCTGAGGACAGATGGCAATGCAGTGGCCTGTGGCATGGGAGCTACTAGGAGGGAGGTGGGAGGGCAGGTTAACTGTGAGCGACAATACGCTGGCGTTGTGCACATGAAAAGATACCAAAGATAGGTCATTGCTTGCTCACATTTCCTTCTTCCCCACTCCCCGCCTATACCTACAAGCCCCTAAAACTGTACACCAGGCAAAGTTGGGATTGCTCTGGACCGAGGGGACAAGAAGGAAAGGAAGAGAGACACCCTGGCTGCCAAGCTAGTCTACTAAATATGTACCCGAGTAGATTTTTGCATTAACGTACACAGAATAAAAAGGAATAAAAATTTAATACTTTTAGTGAGGGAACGCCGGGTGTATCAACATCTAATGGCACTACGCCACCGCTGGTTGCCATTGTATAGGTTTAACAGTTAGCTGCATGTATTGCAATCTTGCAGTTGAATGCTTGTCTAGCATTAACAAGCTAAGTGGTTGAGCATTTTCCCATGTGTAGCTTGATCTCTTGAGCAGCAGTGGCTTGTGAAGCCAGATGATAGGTGTTCACACATTGTCTCATAAAATGTTTCATGGAAGAAACAGTCACAATTTGTATGTACACACTGAAATTCCTGTTTTTAAATTCATTGTATCGTCACTGATTTTATGTATTCTTCTATGTTTTCAGGAGAGACAAAAAATATATACTCATTAACATTGTTGTGGTATTTGTTAGAAACTACTGTAAAATGTGGTAACAGCATCATTTCTATCTATCTGTGTAAACTGTAGTACAAGTAAAGGCACAGAGAAAATAACCTTCATATATTATTTCTAATTTGGCACATAGGAGGTATCAAATAGCGGATTTGTAATACATAGGCGTTATTCTTACTTTAGTGATTAATCAAATTTCACTTTAACACAGCATGTTCAATAGGAAACAAAGCGACTATAAACACCCCAAACAATAATACACACTATTCTTTTAGTGGACATTACAATGGAAGTGTCAGGAATACGCATACAATTGAAAAGAATACCAAATTCCCACGCTGTATGCGCTTTACAACTTCGTCGCCTAGAAGCGTTACATTATAATAGTCGTGTCCTCTAATTCTGTGACAAAATACACACAATTCACATACAAACTCAAACCACACTGCTAAGGATCATGGTCTACTAGAGGCATGACGTAAGGGTGAACACGACCACAGTATCTATACAAGGGACAATCTTCACTGTAATGTTGCACAACATGCTGACACTACTGCTTTTGATCTTTGTTTCACATGTCTTCGTCTTGTCAAGTTTGAAAGGATGACTATCATAGAAAGCATCGATGGTCCTTTTCTATGTCATCTTTAATTTCCTGACGATGTTTGAATTTAGATTAATTTAAACGCACTGGTCAAGTATATAAGACTCTTGCTTCACTGACAGTGCTAGCAGACCTCCTCCTCTTCTGTGGTAGTGATTCATGTTCGGCCGTGTGATCCAGTTTGAAAAGAATATCATAATTTGGCAGATATTTCAGAGCCAGTTTGTCACACACAGTAGGTTCCCCAGCTTTCTTCCCAGGCTGAAGTGATATTAGGTTAGATGAAACCTCCTCGTAATTCTTAAAAAATTAATATAGAATGTTCACAATAAAGTGAGCACTGCTTAATTTTTCTTTCAGACATTTTGCAATCATCTTTACTATTTATAACATAAAAATGTCCCTGAAACTGAAAACCAGTGCAAACATTCCACCAAACTCAAAACTTAATATATTTGGCCACAATAAAATAGAGTATTTGATATTATAAGTGTTGGGTATTGCTCAGTTTAATGTGAATGAACTATAGTTACATACATTGACTTTGTATGGCTGTGATGGCCTGGCTTGTCGCATCAGAGCCACATAGTCAGATGGGGAGTGTATTGAAGGTCTGAAGTATTTCTCTAATGTAGCATGAACACTATCAGCCTCCATAATTGTGTGGCCTTTCTCAAGAAACTGTTACTTAATCTTCACTGATTTTTTCTGTGCTAGAGCACTGAGAGCGCTGACCAGAACCCTATTATGATTCTGGTACCCACAGTATTCTGAAATGAGCGTAATTTTATAGACTGGTTCTGGTTGTTTCGAAACAAAATCAACTATACATGTTGCAAACTCACTGGCGGTGACGTTCCCATTTGCCTCATGCCAAACGTAGTGTGTGATATTTCCATTATTCAGCTCATAAACTGTAAAATTGTGCACTTGTAGTTTCTGTTTGTAGTACAATGCTGATGCTAGTAATTTTGGGCACAGTAACATACATTGCAGATCCTTTGTCAGAACCAGATGTCCCTTACTTGCAGAAGACTTTGCAAGATTCTTGGCTGGTCTAACATTGTTTTTGCTCTTAATATGTGCTTCATATATTTGTTTTGTAACTCCACCCACATTATAGTGGCAATACACCTCACATTGGTCCTTGCGAGACATGTGAATGGCAATATTTTCCGCTTCGATAACATTATGGAACGTACTCCATGATGAAGGCATGATATTGTTCTCTTCACACCATTCCGTATAAACACTGAACAAATAAATCTCAAACTTAAATGAGGATTCAACGTAGATTTTCTTTGAAGATTCCCTACAATAGTAACTTGGCACCTTTGGAAGCAATCCCAACCACTGTTTTATTTCTTCAATAATTTTTAGCTTTCTCCTTTTCTTGTTTTGAGAATTTTGTTCCTTTTTTGTAGGTGCAATGTGTAGTAGTGATGGGCTAAATCGAGATATTTTGCTAATCGAGCTATCTCTCGATCGTTGAATAAAATAATTGAATGATTATTTCGAAATATTCTCTCGGATAGTTGGCGAGTGAAATCATGCTTTCCTGTGCTATTGTTTTGAGTGATTATTTCGAAATAATCTCTCGAATAGTTAGCGAGCGAAATCATTTTTTTCCTTAGCTACTTTTTTATCTCGTTCTCATTTTATCTAGAAAGTAAGCTGGAATAGGAGGAAAGAGGAGGCGCATGTAACTTAATATTTCATGCGTGATAAGGTTTAATCTGAAACCATGGAGTGATGTTTTGGTTGCCAACGAAGAATATATTTTACATCACACATCTGTATGACTATCATGGTAACATCATCCTTTGTTTTGTCGAGTATATAATATCAGTATCTTATTCATCACGCAGGCGTGGACTCTACCACGATTATGCAGACATGTTTGACAGTCCCGATATGTCCATACAGGTCATGAGGGCCTTTCTTGAAATAGTTTTCCACACTTAGGTTGATGGGTGTAGTTCATGTAACTTGTTATAGAGGGCAGTAAAGTAGGCCGCCATTAATTTATCTATTTTAATATCACTATTTTTTCGTGCTTTTTCTGTAAATTAAATGTAAACAAAGATTCTTATTGGTCAACTGACTTCATGACGTCAGATGCTGATGATGCTGTTGACGAGTCCGTCAGCCGAAGTTCGGTGTTGGCGAACTTTCAGGGCGGACAGGTCTGCATCAACCATCTGCACAATAAACTTTTGACGTCAAAGGTCACGTGAGCAATTCAGAAGCCAGATTGAGATCTGCTACATCAACACGGCCTGCACGGTCAGACAGGTCTGCTTAATTGTGGCAGACCCTTACCAGCAGTTTTATAAATTGAGTTCAACTGTTGAGATTGTATCGATCGTTGAAGGAATATTAGACAGTCTTGGTTTTAGAAATTATATTTTTAAAAATCGAACCCCTGTTACAGACTTCCAAGCATAAAGTTTATTTCATCTCAGTCCAACCTAAAACTACGCATTGAAGCTCGTGAGAAACTATCGGCTGAATTACGCTATGTAAGTGCAGTTTCAATAACTTCCAACATGTGGACGTACGAAAATACCCGTTAATTTTTGTCAGTCACTGCTCATTTACTTTTTTGTGATGAACTGTAAAGGTGCCCGCACACTTGGGTGTGCTGGAGCATGGTGCAGTGGCACGGCAGCAGGGAGAGCCCGCACACTTGGGCACGGTAGCGCATGCTGCGCCCGCCGCTCTTCGCCCAAGTGTGCGGTGATCCATTTATTTGCATGTGCACCACTGTGAAAAAGTCGCTGCGCTCCGCTGTACCTAAGTATTCAGGCACCTTAAATGGTTCTTTGCACAAGAGTAAGTATAGTCACACACTGGAAAAACATGGAATCTGCTCTTGTAGAGAAGTTAAAACAAATTGAATGTTTATGAGAAGATGAGATATGTCTTATCACAAGTAAAAACTGTGTAGCTATGGCACTTATGAAAATTCACTCATTAGAATATGGTAGGATATTTCATTAAATAGTTAATTCACATTTTATTCCGATGTAATCCATTCACTTAAGTTTTCTCTCGGAAACACAATCAATTTCTGCCTAATGAAATATTGTTTCGAATGACGCAAAATGTTTTGAATGATCTACAAAATGTTTTGATATATTCGAGAGCACAGAATAATTGAATATCTCAAGATAATTCGATCCAGCCCCTCACTACTGTGTAGTGTTACAGGTATGTGAAGGTGCTGTTGTTCTACAGTGCTTTCCATGCCTCTCTCCCTCTTTACCCACCTCTTGAACGTGTGCTCACTTATGCCCATCATTTCAAACACAATGTTTCTTTCAAATACGACCACTGATACATTCCATGTACGTAACGCACTACAAATTGACAAATAAAATCCAAAGCAACTTGATAAATGACACTCATACAAGTCTGCCAATTTGGCACATGTGATTGAAATCTTGTATGTATGTAACTTGCCAACAAAATTAACGATCACAAATGTTTTCAGTACCTCCTATCCTCCTATGTGCCTTCTGGACACATAGCAGATATCTTAGCAGCAACTGTTTCTAGAAACACATAGGAGATAACATGTTGTCAAGTAAGAGGTTTTATAAAATCAAAGACAATATAATTCATACAAGAGAACGGGGTTTAAATTGTACTAGTAACACTGCAAGTTGTTCCACATGATCTTTAATCTTGTTTCTAGCAGATGCCAATATGAATCTTAAATAAGCATGTTAAAATTTTTCTCACATTTTATTTAGTCATTATGTTTATCATTTCCAAATATTTAATAATAATAAAAGTGTTCTTCATTCGCAACGTCCATCGCTTTTAAACCCATACCACTTCTGATATTCAAATCTAAAATTAAAGCACTTACTGTATTATGTTTCCTCAAATATTTATTTATTACTTTATATTTAATTTTTATTGAAAAAATTTTTTTTACTTTCATTATCTTGATTGTGTCCAAAAACGTTTGCTACTTTTGCTGCAAATTTTACTTTTATTATTTGGTGTTTTCCGGGGGGAAAAAAATAAAGGATGTTAGATATCTTTATTTATAATGTGCAAACAACTGCCAGTTTGTTACCCCATACGTGCACCATAGATAACCAGCCGCAAGTATTTTCCAACCAGTTTGCCCCATGTCATCTTAATTCTGTTTGCTTTTCCTGATACAAAGTATTTCTCCCGCTCCTTCATTCTAGTCCTGATCCATACTCACCTCATATCACCCCTCATCAGCACTGAAAACCTTGCTGTTAGACTAAAATCTCTTCATTCACTCACTCGGTCAGTGTTACAAAGTGAAACACGACCCTAGACTGTCATCTGAATATCAACATATTGTCAAGCGGGAATTGAGTATACTTTGACTGCAGGGGTAACTTTGACTGACTCAAAATATTTGTTTTGGGTTCATTTAGGGAAGAATTAAATAACTCTAGTTAAATATTTAAATCCTCAAGTTTATTCCATCTAGATAAAGACTGCCATTTCTTCACCAAGAGGCACCAAAATAAATATTTTGAATTGGTCAAAGTTACCATTGCAGTCAAAGTATCCCCACTTGATGGTACATGGAGATGATGATGAAGGCATTGGTTTTCCATCTCTAATGACATACAGTTCTTATTCATCATCAAACTGCCAAATTAGTGTAGTATGTCAATGCAATTAATGTGTCTACTGATTCCATTGTGGCCATCCTCTTGTTAGAGTACTGATTATTATTTCAAGAAGACAGAACATGTCTTGTGAATAAATATAAACTGACAATGTGCACTTTCGAAGAGCAACAGTTTTATAGCACTGCGCAATAATACTATTTTAATACATTTAGTAGTTCCAGATAAAAATAACCATCGGTTACTCTTGAGTCACTGTACAGTAAAACCTTGTAATACAAACCACATTAAAACAAAGTTCTTATTAGTACAAAGTAATTTTCTTTCACTGTGAAGTACAAAAAATTTAATTTTAAATTATTAATATTCAGTCACATTTTTTATATGTTGAAAAAGTTTTATATAAAGTCCACTGATAAAAATAAGTCATGGTGATGACATGATTGATCATATTTTGAGGATAAAAGGCTTAAAATAAATTTCAGAGTCATTTGAGGAGTTCCTGAAAACACCTGTTGATACAAATTTCATTATTACAAACTGCAAGTATGTGGTTCCTTGAAGTTTGTAATATGGTGGCTGCCTAGGGGGGGCATATTTTGCATGTTCAAAGCCTAGAAATGTGAAACCGGTAAGGATAGCACAGCACGCAATTTATGCCTCACCCTAGCTTCTAGGCTCAAGTCACTAAACTGGTGTGCAGTCTTCTCACTAACAATTAGCTTCTATGAGACATTAAGTGGTGACTCCATCATTTTCTAAAGTAATATATGAGATAAAGGTGTTTTATCACCCTATACCTTTTTTAATATCTATAAGATATTGAACGGTAACCTTGTTAATTATGATGTAATATTTGAGATAGACAAGTGTTTTACCCACCTGTACCGCTTTAATATTCTGAACGGCGATTGTCAAGAATAAAAAGAATTACAAAAACAACCATTTAAGGAATTTTTTTTTTTGGCCGCAAGTAAATAGGCTTTAAAAGTTTGTAGAGGACCTGAAAATGAGGTACACGTATGTAACATTTTTAACTGCTATTCCAAAGTGGATATCACTCACATATGTTGAGTAGTTTTCCAATAAATTTGTGTCAGCCAGAGCTGTGCATACTGCTCGGTGGCTTGGTCAGGTGGCCACCTTAATGACATTCCTCTGTATGTGGGAAAAAAAATCATACACACATGTTTAATAGGACTGTTAGGTGAAACACCATATAAAACATAATTTACATTTTAATGGTGTTTAGGAAATCCACCCTGCAAAACAGCAACACATTCATGCGACCTAAGTGTGCTTCAATATTTTCTGTACTGTAAAAGAAATTCAAAAAGTGTGTTTTTTTAATTTTAGTTGAGAAATTTTGTATATTATTTGCTACAGCAAGTAATGATGAAATACAACCAAGTACTGTAGTTACAGTATTTTCTTATGTACTGTTTGCTCGTATCATAGTCCGGTGTTGTGTTGTACATGCTACGTTTTAATTTATTATACAAGTGGAGAACTTTGAGATGTGTCATTCATCAAATTTTCTGTGAGTACCGTTACCAGTTAATAAAGTTATAGATGACCATGTATTCAACTCACCGTAAATGTATCGTGTTTTCTAATAAATTTAATATGGCTGCAGTTAGTGCACATATTATGAAATTAATCAGCAGAGAAGTGCATGTATACACCAGTACTGTAGCCACAGCAGCTGGCAGAAATCAGGGAGGGGGGTAGCTAATGTATCCTGGCATTATCCACCAATATTATCAAACAAAATGTGGCATTGGTAAAACACATGACTGAGGACACATTCTGGAGGATACAGAGTGAGGTGCCGGAACGTTAACATGTTAGACTAACATTCAGGATGATCCAGGTTCGATCCTTGGTTCCGGGCATCCTGATTTCGGTTTTCCATGGTTTCCCAAACTTACTACAGGCGAATACTGGGATCGTTCTTTACCAAAGGCCATGGACGACTTCCACTTTCAGCTCCTGTTAATATACCAAGTTGTGTGTCTCCTCTGTTGCCCTCGTTGTTGACTAGACGTAAAGTGCACTTACTTGCTGGAGGATCCTGATTCAATTCTCAGGTCGGTTACTCCGATTTATGTTTTCCGTGGTTTTCAGAGATCACTCCAGTCAAATGTTATTATTTTAGAAACTTAGGCGACTTAAGGAAAGCTTTTCACCCAGGCAGGTTGGTGCAAATAGCGTTCTTGGTTTCTCCTCCTTTTCACTGAGCAAGATGGCGCAACGGTAAAGTATTGGACTCACATTCAGGAGGACTGTGTTCATTCCCCGTTTCAAGCCATCCTGATTTCAGTTTTCCATGGTTTCAAGAAATCCAGGATCAATAATCATGCTAATATGTTCAGCCACTAGTATAAATTTTATCACAATTGAAGAAAATATGATATTTATAACTAAATAATTAAAATCAGTTTTAAAAAGTTTGAAATACAAATACGCAAAATTGTTGACCTGAGTTTGACATCTACTATAAGACTGCACTCTGTCTGCCGATGGGATCGCCCAGCCCTTAAGGCGCCCCTAGTCAGAAAGGTAAAGACAGTTTTCACCTGTCTTCTTGATTATTTGAACCACAGTTTGTCTCTAAAGATCTCACTGACAATAAGATGTTAAGAAGCTTTGCTACTTATTTACCTATCTACTATTAATAGAGACATGACTATGTGATACAGAAATAACTCTGAAATGCATGCTACTATACCACTATACACCAAAATTCAATTCAATTTGTGTCATAATAAGTAATCAGCTGAAGCCCACCTTTTCTTTTTTTTTTTTTACATGAACCTGATTATTTCCTTTATTAAGCCTAATAAATTTTTTTTAGCTACAGGTTGAAGGAAAGACTAGTATGTGTGTTCAGAAACTTCAAAACTTACACTAGACTATTATGGAATTCTAAAATTGAATTATTTTCAGTAACATTCATCAATCCATTGCCTTGCAAGACGTTTACAAAATAATACCATTAAATTTTGCCATTGACTGTTATTCTTTGTTAACTTACTCCATTTTTATTACGAAGCAGCCTAGCCTAAAGCCAGGATTACAGTCACTTTACATTACAAGTAAGTTTCTGTATTAAGTGAAGTTGCTGATGAAAATTATGTAAAACTCTGGTTTTTACATGCTGTATTAATCATCATCATGTTATATCATATTCAGTTTCTGGTGCTGTTTCGAGTGTTTTTACAAATTTGATCATAGGACACACTATTGAACAGACACTGTTATGCCATTTTTTTTTTTTTTTTGCAGTTTGGCATATAAATAATTTACGCCCGTTTGGGCAAAAATAAAAATAAGTAAACAAGTACATTAATATTGAGCTATCGAGTCTATAAAATAATTTTTAATTGTTAGTGACCATTTTCTATGCCACATTGTTTCCAAATTTTCTCCTTAGTCCTCATTTCTGCTTCTTTTTTGTACAAGTGTGGATAATAATATGTCGTGTTATGAAAGAGATGTAATGGAAAGTGTCTCAAATTTACAAATTTCTTAAACTGTTATGTGACTAATTTTTAAATGTGTACTGTATATATATTTTAACTCTGAGAATAAATTAGATATGCAAACTTGTTTTCTAGATTTGTTGCCAAAACAGGATGTAAACTGGTCATATTTTAACATAAACTTACTTAATGGACTGACTGTTCACTAATTTTCTGTACAGTTTTATTTAATAGTGCTCAGTTAATCATATACATAGTACAGCAGGAACTACCAAAGAGAATATAACGGGTTTCTTGTAGACTCTGAGTGCTGTTTTTCTCAATTTAGTATATCAGCTATTACATAACCACAGTTGTCAAGACGTCAGCAAATTTTCGCAACAATTTTTCAAACATGATTTGTTGGTTGGCTCTTTGCTTCATGTTTAATGATACGAGTTGCTGCGTGGCCAGCTAAAATGAGTCCGGCCTCTGCCCTCGCAGTACCAGGAACTTGACCTTGAGCTTAAGCTTGAACTTGAACTCCTCTCTCCATCTCTCTCACATGTGAACTTGGCTGCCGCAGTAACAAGACTGCTAATCAAGTAATGATGCTATCTCTTTTGCAGCATTTTTTAGTTTTGTGAATCACAGACATTTTGACCTTTTAAGGTCATGTGTGTGACTGACCAGTGAATTAAAACAGCTTCTCGGTACAGAAATCTGTTGCTTCTGTCGCACTATGCCCTCTCGGAAACCAAGAGTTGATTTTTACGACAAAATACAGTTGCAATGTCATACAGTATGTTACTAAAATATTTTACTGAATAATTTTATGCTATACTATAAATTTGGAAGAAGTAGAAATAGAAATTATGTCTGCTGTACATATCACAAGATATTACACATAATTTTTTTAAGTAAATTAATGAATCCTATTGAAGTAATATTACACATTCTTTTGGCACATATTCAAACGTGAATACATAAACTGTGATGTAAACTTACTAATATCTCATGAAAGAACAGTCTGAGAGTATGCTGTTTTAAATATATGCACACATCAAGAATAAAAATATAAAACTAAAGTAACCTTTATAAGTACTGCTTTGTGTGAAAATTCAGAACATTTCAATATGTGGTTCTCAAGATGTGGTTCTCAAGATGAACAGACATCACTGTAGTCAAGTCACATTACTAAGTAAGTTTACTATACGTGCACTGAATTTGATGAAATTCTGACATGTGGTTCTGAATATATATTGTGTGTTTAAAAACAGTTGAAATGGTTACTATTGTAAAAATGTAAACACAACGTGATTAAAGTGAATACAAGTCATATCCCATTATTAATAGCTATATGTGTACCACAATTGAATAAATGTTGAAAAATGGTTCCTCAGATATATTGTGGTATCAAAAAGTGTTCAGATGACCGCCATTGTGAAAATGTGAACACTGTTTGAACAAAAACCATAAACATAAGAGTCAAATTCCATTTATTATTGAACTTTTTGTGTACCGAGTTTGATGATATCCTGATGTACAGTTCTTCAGAAAGTTTGTGTATTAAAAAAAATTCCAAATGGTCACCATTTTTTAAATTTTAACATGTCATGTACTTAATACACAAAAGTCAAGTCTGCTTACTAAGTACTCTGTGTGTACCAAACTAAGTGAAATTCTAAAAATGGTTCGTCAGATATCTTGTGTGTTCAATAAATGTCCAAATGGCTACCATTTTGAAAATATGAACACAGCATGAGCAAAACACATAAAAGTTAAGTCACCTTACTAAGTAGTATGTGTGTACCAGGTGTCATGAAATTCAAAGAACTATTTCTTCAGATAAGTCGTATTACCCAAAAACAAAGATAAGAACAAGATAGTATTATTGAAAATGGAACGAGACGTATTTGGGCGACTTTTGGCAATTAGCCTAAACAAAAAAATTTATCTCGAATATTGCCTGACTTTTCCATTAGCACCATTGCCACCTGCTTTTTTTTCATGTACTGGAGAGATGTTAAAAACTTCAAAATCGGCTTTAGCGAAGATTTTGAAATCCAAAATTAAAATGGTTGTGCCAACACACATTAACGTGGAAATAATAGATGGTTTTTACTACTTGCACCTAATCGGATCTTCTATGCCCCAAACTTTTGATCAAATTGCCGAGTCAATACTTATAAAAATATGTTCAACAAACGCAACAGAAATACATTTAATTTTTGTTCGCTACTTATCACCGCCGATCAAAGAATCCTAACGTGAAGGCCGAAAAGAATTCTATATTCCATACAAAATTTCGGGTCCTCAATAAACTAGACCTAAAAATGTTTTGCAAGGCCTTAAAAATTATCGTTTCAAAGAGACTTTGGTGCTGTTTCTGGCTGATTATTGGGAGAACAACCATTTGGTAACAATAATCCAAAACAAAAAAATATTTTTAACTGTCAACCATCAGTGTTACTCTTATCAAGTTCAGGAAAATTCCATAAAAAAAACTGAAGAAATTAATTATGAATGTCATTACGAAGAGGCAGATACAAGGATTATTTTTCATGCTTCTAAAGCAGAACCAGGCTCAATAATTTTAATTAAAGCCTCTGATACTGATGTATTAATTATTTTGTTAGGAAATATGCACAAAATTATTGAATCAGAAATTTGGCTTGCCACTTCAGCAACAAAAAGACTAATAACCAACCTGTTGATTGCATTAATTGCACAGATTTAGCGTTGAAGTTAGGAATCAAATTATGCCAAAGTCTTCCCGCCTTCCATGCGATTACACTGCAGCATTTTATAATAAAGGAAAAGTAAAACCTTTTCAGCTATTTTCAAAAAAATGAAAAATATCAAACAGTTTTTCCGTCATTAACAGATGAAGCTGATATTTTCATTGACGAAAAAATGAAGACCGTTCAAGAATTTACTGCTAGTATGTATGGCATCAAGAACTGCACCAAGGTGAATGAGGCGAGATATCACATTTTTATGAAAAATTACTCTGCTAAAGAAGACAGCGAGTAGTTTTTCAAAAAAAATAAAAGGCTTTGACTCCAATTCTATACCACCATGCTGGATATCATTGACTCAAAAAATTTTAAGAACTATTTTCATAAATTCTATGTGACTCAATGCAACGGATCCATTATGCGTAAAACTTTAGCCTGAGAACTGTGGCTGGTATTAGATGAATATTTAAAACCAGTAGGGTTCATTGGGGATCATACACCTTTAAGGATAGAAGACTTTGTCGAAACAACTGAAACAGAAAGCGATGATGAAGAATGTTCAGAAGTTGGAGATCACAGTTATATGTCCAATGACTTGGAAACTGAAAAATCTGAAAAAATTTTTAAAAATTTTGTGTTTATATTTTATTACAATAAAAAGGTTTTTTATTGTAGATTTTAATTTGTCTACTAATAATAGAAATAAAATTTGTGAGATTAGTATTATATACTGATTACTATAACCTTCTTATTTATCAAAGATGTATATATACTTTAATGTCACATAAAATATATACACATATATAATTAATTTATAAAAAAATGCATTCCTCTATGTTCATACTGTTTTCTATTTTATATTAAGCTACTCCAAAATGATGTACAGTATGTACGAGTCTATCGCTATCCTTTTCATTTTCAAGTACAAATAGCATGTGCACTCTTTCTTTCAATGGACGAACTTCACACAGCTGCAATGTTGTATCCTCTCCTATCGCATGAAATGGTTTGTTGGGACCTCTCAGTCGCACATATTCACTCGACTCGAGGCAATATTTCACTTTTTAAAATTTGACAATCTGAATTCAGGACTGATTTTTCACAGACAACCCTATACCACCGTGTTCATAATGAAATAATCTTTATTTTCATTTAATTTTAATTCATTAACCAGACCGGTGTAAGTTACTAGTATCGATTTACCTATTTATACCTGCCTACCCAACAGTTGTGACGGGAATAAAATAGTCAACTTCACGTTTGCATATTCTAGCTTCATACTCTCGATCGGTATGAAATTTGTCTATTAACCAAACCAGTAAAATGTTAAAAAAGAAAAAAATTGTTAATTAATCTTATTCTGGACTGAAATTTTTTAGACAACCCATTTACAATGTATTTGTTAACATATTAAATTGAATATTTAAAGTACTTTTCATCCATTAACCAGCTCGGTGAAGGTCATTTTATGGCAGGATCCTATAGTAATTGTCACTACCTATTTTTTAAAATATGAACATGGCATCAAAAAATTAATCAAGTCTATTAATCTTACTTAGTACTAAGTGTGTATGTATTAAGTTTGATAAAATTTTAAAATACGATTTCATAGATATCTGATATTATTTTTAAAAAAAATGTATAACTGGCCACCATTTTGCAAATATATACAGGCTGTGATCAAAATATATAAAAATCAAATCAGGTTTTCAAGTAGGATGTGTGTACCAAGTTTGGTAAAAATTTGATTGACAGGTTAAAAGTTTTTAAGGGGGAATTGCACATACACACACATACACACAGCCTGGAAGGTGATCTCACAAGCCTATTTTCATCCTTCCGAAAGTAGAATAAAATTTGGTGCATAATGGGGGCTACTTGCATGTTCTTTGCTTACGGCTGTTTGGAAATCACTATTTTAAGCCTATTTATAATGTACCTACAAAATTCTGCAACTAACAAATCAATCCTAAAAGACATTAATGCAAAACTAATACATCACAATTTGAATTAGTGTGAAACATGCTTGGTCCTCCAGATCCAGCTGTGGCAATGATATATTTTAGATCACACATTGACTCTAGCATATTTTCCTAGTACAGGTTATCAGAACCTTTCACAGTACGGTAATTGTTTTGTTAAAATATTGGAAACATACTAAACTAGTCAGTCAAACTTTACTGTTCACACATCTTTTATACAGTATTGTTAGTCCTCTTTAATGTCGTCATTAGGTGTTTGAGTAACGGCATTCAGCAAAAACAACTCTTAACAAGGTACATTTACTTAACCTACTTATTAACAACCATTGGTTTTCAAACACACCTAGTAACATTTGTTTTTAATGTACCTGTGATATTGTTCTCACATTTCAAGAGTGTGTGTAATTTATTAGTACCAATTTTTCTCTTAGATAACTTTTTTTAAATTATAGTATTGCTCCAAAAATAAGCTATCTTTGCAGAGAACCACATCATTAAATTTTATAAAAAATTAAAATAAGTAAAATCTTAAGATCAGCCTCATAAAATGAACCATAGTCTGTCTGTTTCAGAGTGAATGCCATTCAACTATTGAACATTTTATATCACTTTTATTTACATTAAAAGTGAGATGTGTGGTGAACAGACATCACTATGATTTGTAGACATTGGTCTCAAGGGGTTCAGCCACATCATTTTTGTTTATATCAACATTTCGGCACACACTACAGATACCACATTCATTGTAGGAGAAGAATTTGGCTACTACCGTTTATTATTCGCCTCCTACAAAATTAGCAACCCCTTTGGTTAGTTTTTAATGAAACTCACTAATTGTAGCTCTATATTATGAAAACAGTCTTTGTTTGGTCCCCTTAACATTATTCGACATAAAAGTTTTCAAGCTAGCATCATAACTGTGCCGCAACTTTTTCAGCGTAGTTTTTATACTTGTACCTAACTTTTACTAGTATTGTTAATGGACACGTTCATTCTGCAAACAGTGTGGGAATAACAAGCAGCCCGTAAATTATGGAAGAAATTAGACGTGGCATAAATGAGTAAATTCACTGCTTGCAGTCTATTAGCACTGTTGGTTTACCTTTCTGTAATTTTGCTCCTAGCACCATGACTTTATAAGTTTGCGAAAAGTAACTTGGTTTATAAAAATATCCTGCTAAAGTTGGCCAGGTTTTCTTGCTCAGGCGACAAGAACACTATCACCAGAGGTTGACCAGGTTGTAATCAAACAGATGTAGGCAATTAAGTCTCAATTTTGTTTTAGAAATACGTAAGCTTCACTCTGGCCACTTTTTAAATGACTCAAGAATGTTTACTCATCCCAGACCAACCATGTGACTTTTCACAATTGCATTTTAGCAAAGACAACTCACTAAACAACAAACCCTACACAATTCATATTTTTAAAACTCTTGCTTCATAAATATAAGTTAGCAGCTACAATAAGACCCAAGTTTTTTATTTCACCTGACTTTTTCTTTCTTTTGTTCTTTCTTAAAATAAAAGCAGTGGAAGTATAGCTATATTAAATGTTATTTATTGGCTGGGGTACACACATATGTTCTTGCATGCTAAGAAATAAATGCTTAAATTAAAACTTATACCTTATTTACAGAATACGGTAATTTATATTGTCGCATTGTTGGTGAAATTAGAGATATTTTAACGATGTTAGTAGTGATGTGAAAGGTAGATGTCACATGACAAGATGAAGTGAGATAAAACAGATTCCTGTGTTGTAATATTGTCAGTAGGTATATAGTATAGTATTGCTAATTTTCAAAACTCCTGGTTTCATAAAATAATGGTTTAGTATTTTGAGAGTTCTACAGTGTGTACAGTATTTATGGAAGTATGGTTCAAATTTCAGGATGTATTGAAATATGAGAAAATATGCTTGACGTAAAATATATAAAGTTGTAATTTTACGTTCACTGTAACAACTCCTGTAGATCTGTCTTATGTAATGTTTTAATCTATATTTAAAGTCTTTGGTTCACTGATTATTGCATAATCACCAGGCATTGCCATATCCTTTAGCACTTATTGGGCTGTTTAACTGGAAACTGGCTTTCTTCTCCAATTATCTACTTTACTATGTTAAATTGAATGTTAATTTCAGTTAGTTAATAATACATTTTTGTATACTCATAAACACACTCACTGGTTTAGTGTTTTCTCTGATAAAAAAATTAACACATCCAACTTTACCAAAAAAAATAAATTTGTGACATAATAGAATGTTGTTTGGTAGTATATTTTTCACACAATTGTGCATCTAATCTGAGGTAGTTTACATTAATTTCAGTTAGAAGCATTTTCTCCTCACATTTTCAATGGTTCTCATCCAATAATTTCTGTAAAACACATCACATTTGTTTTCATGCTTGTTTTTTCATACTAAATCACTTCTCAAATTTTACCATTTACTTCCATATACACATATTGAAATGTTCCATAAACACATTTGTGACACTAGTTGAGGCACCTCATTTAAAATTACCCTGACCTTTAGTGTGTGATGCACCATATGGTTGCCACCATATTTAATCAAAGTATAATAAATTATCATAAACTATGGATATAAAAATAAACCTGTCATGCGACCATTCATTCTTCTCGGCATCATGGCGCAATGCTGATGAAACCACTGTCATAAAGTCACCATCAGTGTATATAATTTTATTCATCAAAAACAGAAATGTATATGTTGTGAAGGTGGCAGGTGCACATGGACAAGCATCCCGGCTTTTTCACCCCCTCTCCTACTCATGTAACCCCTTAGCTGTTGAAGGGGAAGGGGGGAAAGCCAGGCTATATAGTATTTAAGACACAAGTATTAAATGATAATAATAATAATAGTAATAATAATAATAATAATAATAATAATAATAATAATAATAATAATAATAATAATAATAACAACAACAATAATTGCAATATAAGGTATTTTAGGGTTAGGGAAAACGTGCTGAGGGTACTTGTCAAGTTTAACAGAATGTAATTGTAATTAATATATAATAAATATGGCAATGACAGGAAATTACTGTTGTTGAATGGCTGGGCCATCTTTCGGAAGCAGTCTCCTGATTGACCCAACTGAACCAAGCTTGCAGGGCAAACAGGAGCAATATGAGGAAGGTTTTTAACAGTTAGAACAGAAGTTGTTGGGGCCCAAGGAGCGACGAACTAGGGTGTTACCGCCGGGTATCGGTTCAGGCATCGAGACGCGTTGAAAAGACCTTTTGGAGACTCGGATTATATGTCCAGGGTGTTAACAGCTGAACATCTGTCACTCATCGAGGTAAGTTAAAGATGTTTCCTGGACCTGAAGAACAATGGACTGGGATGATACCGCGGGGCGTAAGTTCAGGCTTCGAGACATGTTGACGCAGATGTTTGTTAGACTCAGGAACGATGGGTCGGGTGGTACTTCCGAACATCTAATGTTTGAATGTCTTAACGTCTACGAGTTATGGTATTTAGACAAGTTATGTGAGTAGTCCAGTTCCAAAACTTGTATTATTCACTTTCACTAAAACTGAGCAAATCGCAAAAAAACTGATTTGCGATCCCATTTGTGACATGGTCAAAGCAGTTTTTCAGAGTGTATCTGTTATTGAGCAAGGCGAGATTTGGAAACTATCATCACGTCAACTTCAGCGCACGTTTAAAAGCTACACAAAACAGTTCAGAACTAATTTTTCCTTGGTGATGGACAAGACGAGTTTTGACTATTCATTTAGAGGTGCTGCAGAAAAGTGTCACAAGTCAGGACGGCAGACCGCTGACAGTTCATAATAATCTTTGAGGTAACTTATTCACGTATTGCTGAGACTAATGGGCGTGTAGTCAGTAAGTGTAGAATTAAGTTTGGGCACAACATACAAGCATATAAAAGATAGTACATACTAATGACTTACATGTCACAAACATAATTTGGTTGTTAGTGAAGATGCTCGTGATCCATATATTCAGTAATAGTACAAAATTAATAATTTACTAATTATTCTTTTTGTTTAGCTTTAAAATTTTTGCTATCACTGTTATAAATTTGCTTTGAAATTTTCGGCAGTTTATTGAATAAAACAGAACCAGAATAAGGGACACCATGCTGAAATTCCTTTAATCTTGTAGGGTGCTTGTGTTCATAAGTAGTTTTTGAGTGTTGTATTTCTGAACCACTGAGTTCTTAGGAAACAGATCTATATTATCTTTTGCAAAACGTAAAATTTAATAAATGTATTGACATAATAAAGTTAAAATATTTAATTTATGTGTTCGAAACTGTCACATTCTGCGGGGTTGTAGCTATAAAATTACTGCATCAAAAAGGTATCACCAGAAATGTCACACACCTGCTACAAGTTCATTCTCAAAGTTGGCAAAATTTATTTTATAGAATTTTTGTGTTTTGGTTTTTTGTACTGACTTTCAGATTCCATCAAATTTAAAAATGTTAACATTTGTTTGCGTACCATGCATTCTTTATGGCAGTCTTTCTAATATTTCGAGTAAAGAAAAATACATTCTTGTATGAGAGTGTTCACATAATTTCTCTGTATCTGTTTCCCTTTAGCCCATACATACCTTTCCAAAACCTCTTTTATTTCAATTATTTGTTTAGTTTAATAAAACTCTCTATATTTAACTATAGTTTTTTTGTTATATGCAATACAAGCCCTGATTGATCTCCCCCCTACCTTCTGTTTCTTTCTGTATGATCTGTTCCATCACTATGTAATGTTCTGGCTGTCAGTGAGATGTTCAGCCCTACTTTTCTACTCTCTCATTGTAACATAAACTTATACTATGTTTGTTTAATATTTTATGCTATTTTTATACATTCTTTTCTATACCATTAAGTCTTCCAAGCCACAGAACATCTTCCATGCTAAAAAAAAATACTGTTCTTGTGTGTTAGCCCACACGCAGTTGGAAATGTCCAGACCACACAAGTTCATGTGATTGTTCTAACCCTGAACTTGAAAACTATCTGGCCTGTGATAATGTTATCAGCAGTGAAATGTCAATATCGTCAGAGTCAATGTTTGCTTGGTCAGTGACTGTGGTGAACTTGCGTCTCAAGTGCAGGACGATGGACCCAAGAAGATATGCCCTCACCATTACATACGTACTTGTCGCTCAGCAGCACCCATGCTGATAAAAATATTCATCAATATTGGCGTAACAGATTGTAGTTCCGATATCCTTTTAAAAGGAAATAATATTAATTTTAATTGAGTGTTTTTTTTATAGAAACTGTAAAGCTAGATTACTTTTGCACCATGATGCTCTTCACCCCTGCCCCCTGCCCCCCGCCCCTATTTCTGAGTAACTTTACACCACCCAGTTAACTGTATTTCTTAAGAAATTTCCTAAATGCCCTTCTCTGTAAAGAATCACTTACTATTAGAGAGGTGAGTGGTAAAGTATTCATCAATATGAGGGACAGCAAACATTTACTTAAAACAAGTGCTTGTGCAAAGTTACCCCAAAATTGTGCAGAGCCCGAAGAGGTACTTTGAACAGATGGTTAGGATTTTGTTTAAATTTATAACGTCACTCTTTTCTGACTTGATTAATTAAATTGCTATTTTACAGCTAGTTTAATTAAGATACTGTGAGACATGCTTAGTTGTAGTTACCACATTCATATTTATTGTTACCATCAGGATATTTTTGCAGAATCAATCACACAAATTATTACTTAATATTCTTCTGCCTAGACACACATGTCTGAACAACCACTTATACATGCATTCACACACCTCCTTTAGCATAATTTATTGTGTTACGAGGAACAACTTTATGTTCTCAGAACTACATCACATGGCCTACTTACTCGCACACTTTGTAAAATGTTCTATACAAGAAGACCTGATAGCTACAATAAATTGTACCAGACTTTCTTAGTTTGATAATCGTCTAAAAAAGTGTTAGTGAATTGACAGTTGAAGTATTAATTTCTGTTCCACGTGTTCATAATGTTATGTGCTAAAAACTTACATTTTGTAAGAGCTTAGCCTACTGAGGTTGCGACGAAAGATGTTAAATGGAAAATCAGTGTTAAAGAAATTTCTTACTAGGGGATCAGTTTTAAACATAACTTTTTCAAACAAAGTGTTTTCTATAGGTGGTGCACGAGAATTGAGTACTTTAAAAGACTGTCTTATTTAGAACAATGATTTAAAAATACATGTATTTTATTGTGAATTCAGACATTTAATTTTGAGTGTGGTACAGTCTATAAACTTTCATTGTTGCTTGGGTTGCTGTGTTTGTATTTAAATGGCAGGAAAAATACTAATTATTTGTAAGGAAAATGTAACTACGATTTAAAAAATGCTCACTTTTTCCCAACCACCTGTACTTAAAGTTTTTTATGTAATACTTCCAAAATATATGAATTTGTAAAAACTTTATTTTGCCCTTTTTTAAATTTATTTTTTAACATTATGTTTTAGATATTAAATATTACAACACAATAGGCAAGGTTTCTCAATAGGGCAGTATTCCTCAAGAAATTTCACTTAGAAGAGTTTATGTTTGGCAGATGAATTTTAAAGGTGATTGAAAAGAAACTTCTTTTAAGTTGGCGCACTATTTAAACTCAGTTGCTGCAAGAGTGGTAGGCAGAGACCTTAAAAATTACTATTACAAATGACCACCATCCTTAGTGTATTGCTGATATCTGGTGTTGTTTATTGGCATCAAAATGTCTTTCTTTCACAGCTTCTCCCCAGTAATAATTGTACAGAAGTCCCATGATCCCGCTTCCTTTCCTTCTTTTTTTTTCTTTGTCAAGTTATTGCTGTAAGTTCCATTAGAAACTGTCTTGCTGCAAGTAACATGTATAGTTTAAAAATAATTATTTAATCCTAGGTACTAAAGGGATTGTGTTTGTGGTGTTCCAGTGACTGCAAGTTCGCGCAGCAGCTGCTCGGCAGGATGCAAAGGTAAGTCCTGTTAGCTTTGTTGCATAATGTGGTGTGCTTGCTGTGGCCTGATTGGTTGTAGAGTGTTAGTAATGTTCATGTCTTTGAGCAGGTGGCGCAAGCAACTACCCTGCCGGCCAGGTATTTGTGTACGAGTTGGAGGGGACAACACGGACGAGTTTGCCAGACACCAAGGATGACGAGGTAACGTTGCAGATCCACGCAAATGCAGAAGTGAGCGCGAGGCAAGATTGCAACATCGCCTTAAAGTTGAAGGACGTACGAGTGACTGGTCCAGGGGGCAAGGTAAGATGTACAAGTATGACAGACATTCAGTTAATGAGAAGTGCACCCGAAGGTAGGGTGACATTCTGTGAGAAGAGTCCTGCCCACATTAGCATAAAATCAAAATGTTTTTGAAAAGTCCTCCTATATCAGTAACTCAATAACTCTCCCTCCCCCCTTCCCAAATCCCCCTCAATTGAAAGTGATGTTGTATGCAAAAAATTTCCAGGCTGGAAATTACTAAGAACAATTACGGTGTTGAGAGTGGGAAGAAAGAACCCCTGAGAATGAAAACTGGAAATGCCAATTCAAGTCGTATGCTATGCCACCCATCAACATACCATAATGTCCAACAAATGAGCAGCAAAATGCAGCAAAATTTCCAGATCTCCAACTTGACCATATTGTAGGACCTGAATGTAGAGCAGCCTTACTACAAAACATGGGAAGTTTTTTAACTCATTCTACCTTATTTCACATAGGTTGATTGTTTTCTATGTTAAAGTAAGGTACAGTAATTTAGTAATACATTTTCAGGTAATAAATACCATGAAATTTATTTTAATTCACACTTTATTGCAGATAGTTCGCTAAGACTGTTATTTGTATTTAGCTATGCCATTTATCATGGCAGATATGTTTGCAGGCAGAGGAGTCAGTAAACCACTTTTCCTTGATTTGATCCAAATTTCAACTTACTATAACATTGTCAGATGTGATTTAAGGTTGGTACCAAGTGATAAAATTTCTCATTATGTTAGAAGTTTATTTCTATATTCATTAGTAACCGTTCAACTTAAATAGTTTTGTACAGAACCTTAAAAATAAGGGAGGGGTTATTTATTTAATTTTTTAAAATAATAATTAATAGTATATTATGAATTTATTGTGCCTAGTTGTGTAACCACAATAACCCAAGTATGGATTCTATTTCTTTTTCTGTTCATTGCATGTATATATTAAAAATATCAGAAAGAGGTTGTGGTTTTGCAGTGCTGCTTCATGTATAAGTTTTAAAAATTATTTAATATGTTGTTCCTTTAACTATATTATTTGTTTAATGTTTTGGTAACTATTTTTGTGTTGTATTCCCAGGATCTAATACAATAGAATAAAATCATGGAAAAATTCAAACTACAGTTTCTTACCCAGAATACTTCTCGAGGTCTACTTTACTTGAGTAATTTATTATGAGTCTTAAAATTACCATGACAGAGAAAACTCACTATACTGTATGTATAACTTGGGTGGTCTTTCAGACTCTTTGGCCGGTTTTCCTAAGCATTTTTATAAGGGTTTAGGTGCAAATCATGGCTTTTCTGTTATTAATCTGTGACTTTTCCTTTGCTTAAACGAATTACACATGCACAGTACGTTTAGCCCTACAAACGGCTACCGGCTACACACGTTACAGTGTATTTTACCGCTACCTGGCCTAATATAATTTTTTTTTTGTAAAAAGAGAGAAAACCATACAGAAAATAAAACTTTGTAGCAGCAAGAATACGAAGTAATAACTTACTAGCATTTTAAAAACCTCAATAGTCCAAAATAAACAAATTTTTAATTTTCAAAGCATTACAATAAAAAAAATATTTTTTTCAGTCACTATTATGTAACAGATTCGGTAGCTCAGATGCTAAGGCATTGGACCATCAATTATTTTATTCGGGTTCAAATCGAGGTCACTCTGAATTTTTTTTTACTTTAATTTATATTATGTAACACAATAAGGTAAAAATTAAATTATTATTTATTTCCATAAATATAGTTTCTAGGTATTAAAATAACTCAAAAATAAAATTTAATAAGTTGACATGAATAATGAACCATTGATATGTATAAAATTTTTTTTTCCTTGTAAATTGCGGTCGGTCTTCAAGGAAACCGCGTCTAGTGTACGGAATTGAATGACTTGACTTTTTTGTTCTTAGTGCTCACAAATTAAAATAATATTGAGTGTATTATCAATAAGCCAACCTATTCATAAAATATGCAAATGCAATTGATATAAATTGTTGATTTAAACACAAATTTATGAGGTACGATATGTTTCACTTATATTCAGAAGTTTTAACTTAACAATATTTTTTTAATTAATTTCTGAAATAAAATATTTACTAGTAAAATAAAACTAATTTGGTTTACATTTTTACGTGAAATACTTGTTGCATTTAATCTGCATTATGTCATGTTAAAAAAAAAGGTTTAGAAGTAATTAAATGTGTTCACGATATGTCCACCTACGAAAAAATAAAATAAAACTGTGATGGGATGTTTCCAAAACAGCCAGCGTGCTATCAATACAGTATTTAAGCTTTCAAATTTGTAATAATATGTTGATTCTCACACAGTTGTAATTTAAAATGTAGTTAAATGTGTAATAACAAATAACAAATTTGTGAAAAGTTAATTTATAAAAGCTGTTTGTAGAACAGAAAATCTGCTTGCTGGTTCAGTGCCTTGTGCTTAGAGGCGATAGGACATTTAAGAGGCATGCTATTGCCGCCCTTAAAGTAATTTTTTTTTTCGGTCCTTTGTCAAGAGGAAAATCTCTAGGTAGGTGACCACATTTTAAATTTATAGTTTTATTTTTAAAGTAATCACTCTAGTACACTAATCTGAGAATTATATGTTCATATACTGAGAAGGTACAAGCTTAACTAACAATAGAACTATCCTCAGTGTGGGTGCAAATATGCCAAACGAAAACAATTTACATTGATCATGTAGATATAAACACACGAAAATATATCTTTGTTTGTTCACGTTCATATCTTGTAACATAGTGAACCTACAACAGTTGGAACTAATTAAACCAAAGTTTAAACAATAAAGGTTTTAAAATTAAATTTTCTTAGAGTCAGCCCAGTTGTTACAGAAAAAAATAATGTGTTCATGACATGATGAAATCTTGGAAATTAGAGGACTTTCGTTATTATAAACACTGAATCATCAAATAACATTAAATACACAATTCTCTTCTTAGGTATGTGGAACAGTGTGTGTTAATTTAATGTGGCAATAGCTTATGAATAATATGTCAAATATGATCTCAAAATTTTCTGTGAAATGAATTTTAGTTGTAGTAATCTTAGCGTGAAAATAACCACAAAATGTAATTTCTTAAAATGTAAAGCAAACATACACTCTGAATATTGTCAAAACAATTAAAGAGCAAATAGTTTATTTTATAAAAAAATTAAAATTTGAACTCAATTTTAAACTATAATTCATTCACGGAAACATTGAAATTACATTTTCGATTTACTTTCTCATAAACTTCTCCCCGCAATATTAATACAATCTATCCTGAATCATCCTGTATTTAAAACTGAAGATGATTTAGACAAAATACATTAATATCAAACATATGTATCGAGTTTGGTGATTTTCAGATGCGTGGTTAGTGTAGATACCTCATGTGATCAAGAAAACATGTTCACATTGCCAGCATTTTGATACTATAAACAAAGTTTATTCAGATAATTAGTTTTTAGATACCTCATGTAAAAAACATGTTAAATGACCGCCATTATGAAAAAATTTACATAGTACATAAAAGTCAAATCACCTTAGTTTACAGTACTATATTTTTACTGAGGTTGATTACATTCGCTCCGTATGTATGAAATTGTTTTAATGTGGGGAAAAAATTAAACACACAATCGGACAATGGAAAGTAGGCTTAAAGAAAAAGAAAAAACAGCCTTCGTGGTCCTGCAAGTCATTAAGGTGGCCGTCTGCCTAGGCCGCCGTGTAGTGTGCAGAGCTTCGGATGTTACATGACTATTCGAAAACTACTCAATGCACATGAGTGACCTCTAGTTAGGAATATCATGCATAGAACGTTACACATGTGTGTACCAATTTCAGGTTCACCAATATTCATTATAGCATGTTGTTAAGTGGCCAAAATGGCAAAAATTAGTGTTTTTGTGGTGCTTTTTGAGCATTAAAATCTTTGTGCATCCTCTTTTATATGGTACAGATGTGTACAAGTTACCTTTATCATTAATATTATATCTATGTCTTTTAGAGTTCAGTTGTTGACAAGAAGTCCGCACGCCAGTTAGTGACTTGCGCCTAGAGGCTAGGGTAATGCGAAATGTGCGTGCTGTCTCGGCCTTACAGCTTCCCGCGTATCAAGGTCTCGAACGTGCAAAAGATTTTCATCCAGACAGCCACTTAAAAAATATAACTTACTTTTTTTTTACTTTGCACAGTAGACGACCATTTTATTTGTAGTACTTAAATGTCTAAATATATACTACAAAAATGTATGAGTTTTTGTCAAAAAGCTGTTTAAAATCACTGCTACTTGTCTGTAAAAAAACACTGCCCAGCATTGCCTTCATTTGTTTATATCCTCACAAGGGATGGCAAATAGTAAGCCGTGACTTATCCAATACCATCTCAGGACGATTAGGAATACGGTTGCACGTTAGGTCTCTGTCGTTGCTTTTCTGGAACCTGAGATGGTAGTGCTTATGTAGTAACTCTTGTTTAGGAATACCAGCCTTAGTTATATTTTCAGTTATTGTGTACATTTACCACCATATTAATATAAATCATATTTCATATCTTTGGATATGAAAGTTTTACTCCGAGTTTTGCATTATTACTCAGTCAAATTTACGTTCATGGAATAATGTTACCAACTCAATAGGAATAGAAACATTTTATTGTGAAATTTTTTTATGACTTTTGAGACATAATAGTTAGCTGGATAACTCTCTATTCAGTAATTGTCATGCTGAAATGAATATTTTGGTTAAGTGTATGTAATGATCACAGAAGTGCTTCTCCTCCATGGTTAGCTCTCACACCACGAACTGTCATGTAGACAAGTGTGCAGTTTTTTGAGTTACCTGTCATCGTGCGAGTGGTGGCGGATAATCTGATGGTAGCATATTACTTGTTTGCGACAGAAGTATGATTCGTTGCGGGAGTTGGAACAATACCCAGTCAGCTTCACCAGCGTTAACGGCAAAGTGGACGACCAGTTGTGTGCTGCAGAGGCAGAGAACACTCCTGCCCTGAACATCAAGCGAGCAGTCATCTCATTGCTGAAGGTGTTTGCCAAGGAATCTGGCAAGGTGTATGAGGTGAGCAGCAAGCAACCTACAGTATTTCTCTGTCAACAAATCACGCATGTTCAGTAATGACATGTGTGCTTGAGAATTTATATTTCGTGAACTTTAAACTACAGTTCTCATTTACAGATAATAAAACCCTTTTAAGAAGATGCTGAAGGGTACCAAATTTGAGCATCTAATGTAGTTCTTGTGAGATAAAAAAAATGTATATTTGAGCAGTACTATTTTAGCTTAGTGAATCATCTAAGGTACAGTTAATTTTTAAAATTATTATTAACAAGAAACTAAAGTAATTTTAGTCAGCCATAGTTAATATCAAAGTGTTGCTGTATGACAGTGACAGTTGCAGGGATGATAGTTAATATTTTATTTGACTAAGTACAGTAGGTAGGACTTTATCCTCATTAGATGATTTAGTCATTGGAAAAAATATTTATTAAACTGTATGTACCTCGTTCACTAGGTTATCTTTTGTGATCAATGTAGGTGGTGTCAGTTCAGTAATTTCAGCAGTTTATTTAGTAATAGAGCTGGTTTTTCTCATTTCAATTCTACAAAGAAAGAAAACTAAAGAAATTACTTGAGGTTTTTTTTTTTTCTAGTGGGATGTGTTTGGAAAGTGCCCCAGCAGTGCCGTCGTTGATGGAGGCAAGAAAGACTTCACCGTAACATTGACAAGGGATCTGAATGAGTGTTACCAACGTGAAAACATTAACCATCGCTTCAAGTCCACTCCCTACTATACTCAGTCCGTGAGTATTTTAGTTTTCTTATTTAATGTGTAACTTTCTAAAATTCTAGCACGAACTGGATATCATTTTACTATCTGTAATTGTAAAGTGCATACTTACTAAAAAAAACCTTGACAAATTTTAATGGAGTGTCTTCCCCTATGCATATCTTAGAACATGTTTTCTTTACAGAATAATGTTGTTATAACTTAGCCATGCCAGAGAATAGCATGTCAGCCTCTCTGTGTATGCATTTGACATAGTAATAATGTATCTCATCTGCAACCAAATTACCAGTACATTTCCAGATAGCATATAATCAAATAAAATTTATTTCATCTAAAACGTTGGGAGTATGTACGGAATGGTATGTATTCATAGTTGTAAACAGACAGGAGCATGATTGTGTAGAACAAGACGGAAACTATTGAGCCCACGTATGCACATAAGTAGAACACTTTTATAACGTTTCTGAAGGAACTAAATAATGTGTACTTTATAAATGGGAATTCCTAATAAGAGGGTAATTTCTTGTTATCAAACAATTTAGGGACCAAACATAAAAATCCTTATGACCAGGAAGAGGTTATACAAGGGTCCAGTATAACAGGGTTCTACTGTACTTTCATCTTAGTACGAAACTTTAGCAGTGAATTATTAGTTTTATTCATTCTCATCAATTTGGCCCTTTTTCTAGTCTATTCGGTATAAAGAGAGCACTGAAGAGTTATTTTTTGAAAAAAAAATCACTATCCATTACTGCATACATATAAGTCAGCGTTAACAGTAGTGGCCTTTCTCCTTGTTTGGTTGGCAGCAAATTACCAAACGTGTGGTAGTTACGTATATTTTTCTATTCAAAGACAACAGTACTGAAATAAAATTAAAGGAAGTCGACATATGTGTATGTAATATATTATGTACTTCATAACTTATATTTTTGATCTTATTTAGGTGCCTACGTACTGTATGAAATTGATTAGTAAGTACTGTACCAATACAAAGTGAAGCGTCCCGATTGAGTTTCGTCTTCACATTTCTCACCACTTCGCGTTGCAGAGCTGTAGTTCTAAATTCCACCAAGAGATGTCTGCCTGAGTTAGCTTCGCTAGGAGGAATAGTGTGTGTGTCCATTGTACAGTTATCATAGCTTCTTTATAACACACTCAAAAGTATTAGAAATTACAGTTTATGAGTACCATCGTCTAATCCTGTGAAGTTATTGGTGTTCTGTGAATTGTTACGTTTTACACGTGCCAAGCATAAAAATATTTAAAAGAAAGTAGTTCATTGGCTGCGGCCATCTTGTGCGCGGGAATAGCACTGTCTCTCTCACTCGTTCCGGCGCAGCGGCCGAGTTGTAACGGAAAACTAACTAGGTCTAAAAATAAACTGGAAGCACACCTGGCCATTGTTTATGCTACCCAACAATGTACCCAAACGGGAATTTCCAATAATTACTAATAAGGCCTAAAACACTGAAATGACTCAAAATTACAAACAAACTGAAGGTGCACAAAACAAAACTAACTTAACAAAAAAAAATAAAAATACGATAACTTTAAAGCCTGCAAATTAGATTAATAATTTGTGAAGCAGCTAGGCATCTTCCCTTCTGACTAGACAAACTAGACATTAATTAATTTAGAGCATTATGATAACAAAATAAATAACACCACAGGATACCAAAGAAGAAAAATAAAATAAACACTGCAGTAAAGGCCAGTGGGTGGGCCACCTCACACTTCGTATTGTGCCTTTTTATTTTGAACTACATGTAACCAAGAAATTATGTTCTTTTCTTTTTTCACGCATTAAAAAACATGTCATTTATTATTACTCTAAGTGTGTTGTCATCAGGCATGGCAGTGCAGTTGAACAGAACTTGAATTTTTGAATAACATTTTGTGTGTTATCAGTGGTGGTATTGCGTTTGAAATTATAATATAATAAGCACACATTATGTGATTAGTAACTGCATTAATGTGTGTTTTACAAATTAGAATCAAGGCACAAAGACCTATATTATATAGATGTCAAATCACATGTATTTATGTACATATATGTATGACTATTATTGATACTAGCAGTTATTTAACATGTGTGTATTAGAGAGAGAGAAGAGACATGGGAGTAGTAGATGCTAAAAGAAGTGTGAGGGAGTCTACAATTTTGGGCAAAGGGGGGTGGGGGAAGGAAGGAGACATGGCTGGCAGCAAAGAAACTTTGCCCAAAATCTTTGCCTCCCTCACTTTTGTTTCTGCCACGTCAAAATGTCGAGCAGCATGTTTTGTAACAGACAGTTTAAACCTACCTGTGTTAAAGCTAATAAATAAACTTCTGGCCATCGTCAGACAAGTTTTTAACCCGCGTGTTAATGTAAACACTGAGTAACATTTTGAACAGGAATGTAGACAAGGACAACAAAAAAATTAGTGTTTTAGCAGCGACGGTTACTGAAAAGTGATATTTGTACAGGGGGTGGGGGGAAAGGGATGGAGGAACCGAACGTTCTCTCTCTTCCTCCCACCATTGACACTCGTCAGCCTGTCAGTTTATGACTACAACTCCGCCTTCTCCTCCTCCTCCCCCCTCCAACCCCTCCACAGGACCTTTTTCTTCTTGTTTTTTTTTTTCTTAATTTTTTTTCTATTTGCAATGTGTAGTGCGCACCCCTGAATCTTTATCAGTTGTTTTGGAATATGTGTGCACTATGCACGAGTAAATACGGTATATTTATTAATTAATTTATTTACTTTATATTGTTTCAGCAGCATTCAGTTACAGTGTTACTTTCAGTTTGCAGTCTAAACATTAGTGAGCAGATCTCAATCAGTAACTCATTGAAGTTGATTTTGATATTTGAACTTTTCAAATGGAGTATAGAGATATGTTTGTGTTGGTTTTAGAGCATTCAGTCGTCCCCTTTGCTCGCGTCCACGCAGTCAGTCAGCCAGAGAGTAGTAAATGGCTACGTGCAGACAGCATCCAGTACAGAGACCTACCTCTTCCGGCCACTGTCCAACCAGGGCTCCGGGGCCAAGACAGTGGTGGAAACAAAACTGAAGCTGAAATCACAACGTGGTGGTGCAGTAGATGCAGGTATGTAAATGCCCTGCTACATATGGTGACATTGATAGGAACATCCAGGTAGCTACTGTATGAACTGAAAATAATATGACTTCAAATGTAAGACCCCTACATTTTCAGGTCTAGAGGGAAAAATTACTTTTTCTGTGAAGCAAACAGGTGAGATTAGTTAATTGTGTTATATTCTGTTGGTTAAGTAGATGAATCATGTTTCCCAATCACCAAAGATGGCCAAAATTAGGTTAAGTTCATGTGTTGAAAGTGTTTAATGTTTACGTAAACCAAAACAAATACTCATAAAACACGGAATGAGCATATTTACATTTGCTTCATTTACGTATTAAAATGGTTAATTTCCATGTAAGTTTACATTTTATTACATCAACAAATGGTGATTTTCTTCAATTTTAGCTTCCCAAAATTAAAAAGGATAGTCATAAAAATTACCATGTGGTATCTTTATGAGCAAACATTTTGCCCAAGTGACTTACTGTATTTCCAGGACACAATTCTAATTTCTGAAAAACTTTATATGTATTTGGTTTTGGTGCAAGCAATTACACTAAACTAATTTATCGCCTTGCAAAAGTATTATTCATAGTGTTGGGAAATCTTGTTACTTAGGATTGCTCTTTATATTTCACCTGGTAATTTCAGTTGTTGTTTTCAGTGTTCATTTATGACCCACTCCCTTTAAAGTGTCATTGCTTGAGAGTTGTATAGTGTGTGTGTGTGATGGGTTGTGCAGGAGGTGCATCAGTGTCTCGTTCCATTGCCTTCGAGCTTCCCCGCGGAGGCAGCACCAAGGAGAGCAGCGCGGATGCGGTTGTGAAGGCTCTGAAACGTGCTTCAGACACAATGCCAGATACTGTCAGCCAAGACTCTGCCAAGGAGTACCGTGCCTTAGTGAAGGTTGTGCGCAAGGCCAGCAAGGATGATTTGCTCACTGTCTACAGCCAAGTGAAGGCGGGAGCAGGTTTTAGCCACTCGCCTAAGTAAGTTCTGCATTTTACTGATGCTCTGTTTGACTTTGAAGTAGTATATATACAGATACTAAAATCTAGACTACAAACACAGACACACCCCTGGTTGTTCTAGAACAAGAAAATCTAAACAAACTTAAAACCATCCTCAACTCAGGCTACAAAATCCTTTCTTCCTCACTGCAAACAAAAACTTGCTTTCTAAACCTCCCAGATTAATCTTCAGGTGCTTACCCAACCTTTACAACAAACTGGTATGCCCTAAACTTCAACCAGCCATGTCCAACACCACTACGTTTGTCCCCAGAGGATCACACCCCTGCAATAAACCATGCTGTACCTCCTGCGCTATCCATCAACCCTTTATTTCTTTCACCAGCACACTTATCAACCACACATATCCCATACAAGGCAGCCACAATTGTGCAACAGAAAACCTCATATACCAGCTACAGTGTAAACATTGCAATGCTGAGTATACAAGCCTGACCACCAACACACTCAGAGAAGGAATGAATGGCCACAGAGCAGACACAAAACAATCCATAACGAGAAATGTGGACATATTGGAGAAGCCAGTTGCAGCACATGTTGCTTCACATAAACAAAACTTTTGACTCCTGCCGCAGTACAAGAGTCGTGAGAGCCTAACCGCCTTCAACCAACAGTTCAGAACTCAGGTGCTGGGAGCTAGCTCATCAATAATAACAAAGTCCAGACAACCACCAGGTCTCAATATTAGATAATCCAAACAATACACCAGCACACCCTCAAACCTTCACGGTCTTTTAACTTTGAATTTTCCTGCCATACCCTAGTTCGCTTCCTGGCCACTAGGAACACCAACCACTCTACCACCATTACCATAACTCAGCATGCCTTAACTTCTTGCCTGTTGAAGCCAACATAGGTCAGCAAAACGTCGTGCAACTGCGCAATCATGGGAATTTGTGTTTGTCTCATTCATCATGTTTTTTTATCTAGGTACCAGCCTGTGAGTACTTCAACATTCAGTCCAAATATTTAATTTCATTGTTATGGTTGGTAGCCAAGGTTGTCTAGCAGCATTTTTTATTGTGCACGAGTATGTTGTGTTGTGTAAAGTCGAAGGTTTCTAACAGAATATATGTACAAGTAAAGTACGCATTCCAGTAATGTTAAAGTCGACAGACTATTAACAGCATTTACGGGAAAATAATATTAACAAAAAATTTACTAACATTAATTAAAATAATATGTTCAGTACATTGAACATTTATACATAATGCTGAACGGTCGCAAATATAATTAACGTATTCACGGTAGAATTTTGCAGTCTTGTGTCGTGAAGAATGTTGGGGCAGGTAGGGTCTTGACAGGTGACATCTACGTCCAGTGTGTATGTGACCTTGCCAAGGACGTTCTGGAGCTACGTGACACACAAGCGAGAGTGAGCTGACTTAGAGCGAGATAAATAGTAAGCAGTGACGTCTGACACATTGATGTTTGGTTTTTGTTATTATCTGGTGTTTTATTCCTTAAGTGTAACAGTCCTTGGAAAAATATTCTGCGTTAAGGTGCCCGCCAGGTGGTCACGTGTTTGTGTGAGTGAGGCAGGGCGCCAAGAGCAATGTTGAGTGGTTCGTCTGGTGCGGTATTGCTTCTAATGTAAGCCACTGAAACATGCATGCTATATTATCATAGAACGCTCGTCTGACGAACACTTTCAGTGGTGAGCGCCATCTTTGTATTGGTGGAAAGTTTTAAGCCAAGTCCAATATATCTTTCTTTTGTAGTTTCACAGAAATCCCATGAATAGTTGCTTAGATATATTAGATTGAAAAGGGTGTTTTTAGCCATTTTGAGGTACTCCGAAATCAACTTTCTAATTTAAGTGATTTTTTGAAACTACCATTCCTATATCATTTGTAGTGTTAATTCTTTTCGTAAATGCAAACATTGAAACACATTTAGAAGTTTCATAGAAGAAAAGAGTTCTGCTAGCATTCTGCATCGCAGTTTGCAAGTTAGGCACGTTGTTTTTTAAGCTGTTGCATGTAATTGTAGACACGTCCATACAGTGCTATCGATAGAAGTGTGGCCTCATCATGGCCATCGCTGTGTGTATGGGATTGTGTTGCTGGCAGCATTTTGATTACACTGGCTCAGGTTGATTACCAACATGTGTTATATTTGGGCCTATACATATGGAGCACAAAGTGACTGACTTTGTGAACATGTCACAAAAAAAATTAATCATTATGTTTTTGTGTGTTCAATCAACATTGGTCCAGGAATGCTAACACCTTCACTTTGCAGCCGACGATACTGTTGAATTAAACACACATTAAGATCTACCACTTAAGGGCACCAGCTACCATGCACTTCATGCTTTGCAGTGTGTTCGTAAATACGTTTTTTATTTTTACGAAACTGTTACTCATGCTTATTTGCACGAAAACAAAACACAGTTTAGACAAGGACGGAATGTCATTGGTAAGACACCGTGCTAATTATAAACACTGTGTCTAAGCCCTTGAACATAGCTAAATAGTCCTCTTCAGACTATCGTACTTAGAAAATGTGCTAAGTGGATGTATGCAAAACTCTGATATAAAAGTGCACTGGATTTTGCCACAGACTTTCCACCCATAAAATTATATTTTCACTTCTTAAACTCCGTTGCTTTCGAGACTCTAACATGAAGGTAGGTAGTGCCCTTAATTGCATTGTTTTTTCTGTTTCATTTCTTTGTTTGCATCACAGTCTGAATAAAATTTACAATATTGATTATGTATTCTGTTTCTTTATTTCATAAGGTGCTGTAATGCTTACATAATAAGATAAACTGAGACATTTAACAGTGCTGCTATGTCTAGTTTTTTTTAGTATCTCTGCCTTCTCTTTTATAGATAGACTTTTTTCTATGTTTATTGCAACTAGACTCATGGTTGCCACTGACAGGAAGTTTGTGTGTGGTAGACAACATCTGTAGATAATCGCACACTGCACCGCTAGCACTTTCCAAGTAAGACTAGCTAGGATTAACACTCTACTGCCCCACAACCCTCGTCAACCATCAGTGTTAAGTGTTATCTGCGCATGCATCATCTAGACTGTACAGGAATGACGCTGACAAATGGAATTTTTATCTTTTGTTGTGCACCACAGTTTTTTTCTGCTTCTTCTTCGTAGAATACATACGGATAACAGAAGTTTCTGATAACAGAATCATGGATACAGGGTACACCAATGTGTATGTGTGTGTGTATGCATATGTAAACATCTGTCTGTGTGACCCTTGTGCACTCCAATACCATTCATACCATTCATCCAACTGTGATGAAACATTGGTAAGTATGTGGATAAAATCTTTGGTAATTTTTTGTGCATGCATCCACGAAAATTAGTGTAAACAAATTTTTTTAAGAGAAGACGCAAAAAGGAGCAGAGGATCAAAACATAAAAATTAAATGGGTATTGCATCGCATGCCAAGACAGCTATGTAGTTCTGATGTAAAATAAGTTGTTGAAATTGTGTATAGTTTTTTAATTTCATTATTACTGGTAAGTGGCGTTAGTACTAACGGAATTAAAACATGTAAAACACATTCAATGTACCTTAAACGTAGTGTGTATGCAGCTGGGATACAACCATTTGACCTATATTTTGTCTCCATTAAAGGAAACTGTTTCATGATGCCTTGCTGAACGCTGGAACTGGGGAGGCAGTTGAAGTGGCTGTTGAACTGCTGAAGAGCAACGAAATCAAGGGTGATCACGCCAAAGTGTGGTATCTCGCGCTGTCTTTTGTGCGTCAACCTTCTCTCAACTCCCTAGCAGCAGTCTCGGTACGTAAGAGAATCACGCCTACTGTAATAGCAATTGTCGGTGTAAACTGCACTTCCAGTCATCTATGTAACACAGTCAACATGTTTTTTCATCCACTTGTTTCAATTGGTGCTGTAACTAATACTAAATTAAGCATTGTGAAAAATATATATTTTTTCAACACTCATTTCTAAATTTAATTTGGTTTGCTGTTGAATAAATATTTTATGAGCATGGCACCGAAGAGCCAGAATATTGCACCCTGGATACAGACTTAAAACTGGATGCCTTATAGGCATCTTCTTGCCCTGAAGGAGACGTTTTGAAGTGTAGCGCTGCAATGGAGAGGCACCAGAATGCGATGGACAGGGGAAGTGGGATGTTGCCGAGAAAGCCAGCTGACCAGTGGAATCTTCTGTTACAGTTCCTACACACGAATATCTGGGGACCGACCTTGCCGGGATTCAAACCCTGTTCATCTTGTGGGAAGCAAATGCTCTAGCCATTGGGCCCCTGTGTTATTTCTTGTTCACATGAGCAGTTTCTTAGTTTTTGCATTACGTACTTGTTTTTCTAAAATTCAATGTGCAGAATTTATGTTTCCAGTAAGATGTAAAGGAGTGTTTGCAATATAAAATTTTTTTGTTTGCAATGTAGCACAAAAGAAAGTAGAGTCATCTCTCAGCTCTTTGCACATTTAATAAAGATAATTATTTTTTACTATTTTGGTCAAAATGGCGCAGCAAACGGTTGTATGTAATGTCTTACAGACTCTGCTTGATGAGCCGGACCTCGACCACCTTGCGTATTTTGGCATTGGTTCGTTGGCGGGCCGGTACTGCAGCAACCATGACTGTGGAAACACTGCTGTGTTTGACGGCCTGCTGAACAAACTGGCCCGCAACATTGCAGGAGGCTGTAAGGTTGACTCCCGTGACCAGGAAGACAAGGTACTGAACACTGTCTGTGCACCATTGGTCAAATTCAGCATTTACATCTGATTTGTGCCATCTTGGCAGTGCCTAGTGCTTAGGTTTTCTTGAATTAATATATGTACCTGTGTTGAGGCACATGCCATTTTAAGGCCCCTCCAAGTGTTCATTGTCACTACCCAGCAGCAACCATACTCTCCTTGGGAATACTTTACATGTGGGTTATAACTGAGAGATGCTTAATTGGTGCTTCACAGTGTCCAGTGCTTGCACAGTGTCCAGCAACCTGGAAAACAGGGGGAAAAACCTGGAGTAGTCAGGGAAATTGGGTGATCAGGAAATTGTCAGGGAAATTCACAAAAGTTGTGTAAACTACTAAAGGTATTACATTACTTGCAAATTATTAAGTTCTCTCACATGTATTTGCCAAAAGCATTTGAATCAATCCTTACATACTTATTTATTTCTTCAAATTATTAGGTAATGTTTTGGTTTCTGCCATTTTATTCTTTTCCCAAAACTCAAAACTTTTTCATTATTTTTTATCTGACTGCCCTTTGTTATTCTGTTATTGTTTATTGGTTTAGTTTTAATGTTTTTAATTTCACTGCTCTTCAGAATCCTCTTCTCTGTTTTCTGTTTGTTGAATTGTTATATATGTTTTAAGTCTTCTATATCATCCTGAATTTCTTTCAACCAATTATTTTTTGTTTTATTTTTTTTCAAAGCTAGTAGAATAGTTTCATTAGCCTTGTTTCTGGCTATATTTGTGCACGGCAGAAAAAGACAGTTGTTCTTATTTACGATTGTCTGTTATTGACTTGTCTTCCCTGTAGACCACTTTATTAGGTAACAACATCCATTTTTCCGTCCAGACATTCTCTTCCACCCACCACCTGCCCAATATTGTTCTGATAATTCTTCTGTCTAACAACAATTTTACATTGCTTTTATATGGTTGCACATAAAATTTTAACTGAGCATTAAATTTAATAAAATTAATATTTAAACCCAAGGGGAAATAAAATCACTGTGTATTAATGAGAACAACTGTATTTGTATGAAGTCTGTATTAACAAAGTTTGAGTGTACATTATTGTTGTAATGTGGAGTGTATTGACAGGTACTAATTGTTATTAATGTGAATGTGTCTGGTTGTTTTGCAGCTGATAGTATCCTTGAAGGCTCTAGGCAATGTACGTCACCTCACAGAGAGTGTGTCCACCCTGGTACATCGCTGCTACACTGACAACACTGCTCCTAGCAGAGTGCGTGTGGCAGCACTGGAAACTGCACTCACTGATGCTTGCAAGGTGTGTCACTGTCCTGGTGAAAATATACTGTACTCACGTATGATGTGAAGGAGACCACGCAGTGGTGGTGTGATTGAGTCATCTCAGTCTCGTTTAGAGTTTCATATTTTATAACAGTTTTCTACACAGTTATTACAACTACAATACAGTCATTCTATTCCTGGCACAATTGTTTCCTATATGTGCGCAGAGTTTCAACAAATTTTCATCGTATTCTGTTTCGAAAAAATATTGTTAATGTCCTTAGTTTCAACTTTGGTTTAACTTATGAAATGAATAAACTTTGTGTTCATTTACTGTGACTTACAGCACAAGAACTATGCCCTGTCATTGTTGCAAGATGTAGAGGAGGATTCTGAACTGAGAATCAAGGCTTACCTTGTGGTAGCACAATGCCCCGATGGAAAAATTGCTAACAGTTTGAAGCAGCTTCTTGATAAAGAACCTATTAAGCAAGGTTAGTAGTCTCAGACTTTTATGAGTTACAGTATTAACAATATATTTTAATTCTTATCATACCAAACCTGCAGTGTCTTTCAGTGGTTGAGTCACAGTATTTATACAGTGCAGTGTGTTTTTAGCTGATTTGTACTTTTAGTTTAAATATTTGAACCAACCATCACATTGTCCAAATTACTGTATTTGCCGGCACATAGGACGACCCCGCACATAAGACGAGTCATGGTCTTTAAGGTTCTAAATCTTGGAAAATAAGTAAATTATAACTTTTGAAATTCCTGGCAGAAACTTTTTTTTCCCTGTACGAGAAACATAAATTTTAGTGGAAATTGTTTTAATGCATTTATTACCAGTATATAAATATCATAGGGGGACATGAATGAATTACATAGGCTACTAATGCCATCTGGCCGTCCGAGAGTCATGGAGATGCACGGCGGTGGAAACACGTGGCCGGCGACAACATCAGTTGCCGGCAACTGTGCGCGACTTGGCAATGCCTGACTGAGGCAGCCACCACTACATGGCAATGTCGAGCTTCAACAGCTGCTGGCAAGGTCATCGCATTCCTGTGCACTGTTGTCACCTGCTAGCCATGATAGACACATGAATGTGTGGTACGGTACCTAGATCCTAGTTTTTTCTGCCTGAGAGTAATGTGCTGGCGACATAAAGGACCTATGCACGCGGTACCTACATCCTAATTTTCTCCGCCCGAGAGTAATTTGCTGGCAACATAAAGAACCTGTGCACGCAGTACCTAGATCCTCGTTTACTCCACCTGAGAGTTGGGTGCTGGTGAGGCAAGAATCTACGTAGACACGCACTCCAGTTTTATTGATTGCCAAGCGACGCATGCTTCGCTGCGAGGCAAAAGTATAACGCTCATCAAAATTTTGTACTGTAAATTTTATAAAAAAAAATTGGGCACTGGGTTTGATTTATGACAAAACATGCAATCCTTATAACATCATAGCACTCCACAGCTTACAGCTTAACATTCAAACGATTTTTAGGTTACCAAAAATTTTCGCATCTTCATTTGAGACGAGTAGCAATTTTTGAAGGCGAAAATTATGTAAAAATTGTTTATCTTATATGCCGGCAAATACCCAAATAACAACGCATACAAAACTCTTGCGTACAATTTTTATTTAACTTGAAGCCACGTGATCATCGTAACGAGATCGTCACAGGTTTTAAAGTTTATTTATGTTTAATGATATAACGAACTGAGAAAGACTTTGCTATTAAAGGATGCATCAGAAGTTTTGTGTTTTGACAGTTCCCACCTTACTATAGTAATATTTGTTCAACTTAATTAATTTAATGTTATTATTGTTTTGTGTTAGATTAAGAAAATCTCTCACTCCTAGTTATTTGTAATAGACGTTAAATTATCCAAAAGCTATTGAAATTTGTTATGGAATTTCTGAAAACACTCTTATAACTTTTCTTCTTTGAAAATACTGCAAATATTTTATGAATATGTTAATATTATCAAAGTTTTGCATAATTGTTTATTTAAATATTTCTCTTAATTTATTCTAACATCTGCTAAATAATTTTAGTGTAAATATTAAATACTTGTTTAAAATGTTTTACTACCATATGATTGTACATAGTATAAGTATAGTTTAACTTACTAGGTATTGATTAATTATCTGCTCCAGAGAGGTTTCTCTGAGCAGATTGAAGGTTTTATATCTCTTTTGTTGATTGGTTGCCAAGGCAACGGCTTCCAATTTGGAGAAGAACATAGATTATATGCTGTTTTGTACAGAGCAGAAAGAGTTCCCTGAATTTTGCTAGGTGAAGCATGCGGCAGAATCGGCCCAGGAGAAAATGGAACATTTTCATTTCTGCCGTCAACCTAAGGTTAGGCTTGGGAACTCAATAGATAGAG